>JAODUE010060644.1:0-16726 GCA_027564755.1 Amblyopsis hoosieri | reverse complement strand
CTATACAGAATATTAGAATATACTTACAAAATACTTGGAAGTCAGACACAGTTTCAACCAGCAGACAGAGTGTACTGTTTATGATCTGACACTGATATCACATTTTTGTTAGAACAGTTAGATTAGGCCTATCCACAATTCAATCATTCAGTTAGCCTAGCATACTAGCAGCATAGTACGGTAACTGATTTAGGACATGCCAGTTGGTCTATGTAAACAAAAAACTCAACTAACTTTGAAGCAACCATAAAGTGTCCACAATTGCAATTCAGGGTTCATCGAGCAAAATAACAAACCTTTTTTTTCATATATCGCTCACTATGTTCAATTGAAGCGCCGTGGGATGTTGGCTTCCTCTGGAAAGTCTTGGCTAATCACAGTTTGATACCGTTTGATACGTGACCTGAAGATAGCCTAATTTGACTGGTTAATCTTACAATTTTTTCTTTTACACAAAGGGACGTAAATTCAGCTCAAACTCCTCACTTCAGTAGGAGTGCAATATTGTGTTTTACCACACATTCCCCATTAATTTTGAGTGGCACGGCTTCACTCATTTTAGGATATGAGCAACAAAGAAGAGAGATCGCACTAATTCTGTGCTGTTCCTCCAAAGAAACAGCACATAAATACCCAAACTGTTAAACAAATTATGATAAAAATGCAAATACAGACTGAAAAAACAGGGAAGCTTGGCATCCCTTGGGCTCTGTAGAAAATGCCACTGTGCTCATCCTGTGGAGGAAGTGCCAGATGTCAAAATTTGTATAAATTGATTTACATCTTAATGAGTGAAATACGTATTCGATTCCACTGAGAAAGATGACTTGGTACTTTGTAGCAAAACCCTTGTTGGCAATCACAGAGGTAAGACTATTCTTGTAGTTGGCCACCAGGTTTCCACACATCCCAGGAGGGATTTTGTCCCATCCCTCTTTGCAGATATTTTCCAAGTCATTAAGGTTTGAAGGCTGATGTTTGGCAACTTGAACCTTTACCTTCCTCCACAGATTTTCTATGGGATTAAAGTCTGGAGACTGGCTAGGCCACTCCCGGACCTTAATTTACTTCTTCTTGAGCCACTCCTTTGCTGCCTTGGCTGTGTGTTTTGGGATTGATACACCATCGGTGTATGAATGAATGTGTGTGTGAATGGGTGAATGTGAGGCAAAATACTGTAAAGCACTTTGGATAAAAGCGCTTTATAAAAGCAGTCCATTTACCATTTACCTAATCTAGTCCCCTTTGAGGCAAGCATGCAAAGACGTAATCATCATGCCATCATTATATTTCACACCAAACAGGCTAAGCCTTAGAAAGTTAGCAACTTTGTAATAGACACATTTTAATACATTACATATTGCATAGTATGTATACTGTGTGTGCATTGCATTTATGTGTATCTTATATCACATTCAAATTCATACAATAGGGGTTGTATGAAATTAGTTGCCCATATTAAAAGTAATACTAAAATAAATATAAGTAATATATTACTTTTGTAGAGAAAGTAATAATGTAATTAGATCACACTACTTCTACAGTAATAAGTAGCATAACTTTTTGAAAGTAACTTCAAACACAGCTCATCCAATAAACTGCCAAGTATTTTTTGAAAGTTCTGTTTTGATGGATGGCTCCCCAAATTAACTTGTGTCTAACAATCTATGTTGCATGTCAAATTAGCATTTTGTAACCTTGAGGTAAGAAACCTCACTAGTCTAGACATAAGTCTAGCACTGTAATATTAATTTCCTATTTGGATAATGCAAATATAACTCAATGCTTGCACAAAGCAACACCAGCAAGTATTTATTAAACAAAATATAAAATTTATGTAAAACGTTTTACATAATCTGATTGATCACACATGTACAGCTGTGTACTGCTTTGCTGGATGTGTAGGGTGCACAGAGAAACGCAAGGCAGTCTTGCGTAGACTTAAATGAATAACGTAACAACTGAGAAATAATAAAAATAAACACAATTCGCTATATATTATAACGTAATTAATTATTCATCTTGAAGAATTCTGAAACGGTTCTTGACATTCTTGACCAAGTAATTGGTAATTTAGTTGTTGCCAGCATCAATAGTTGTTGCATCATTAGTTGCTGTAGCCCTATGTTTATTGGCTTGCAAACTCTACTGCCATCCAACGGTGTACAACATATCAATATTGCTGAATCAATGCAGTGTTGTTATAGCATCCAGTACTGCAGTCTTTTGTTATCCAGAGATACATTGACAGCAGTTACTACATACTGTAAAGCTGATTGATCTGTTCCCATCCCTTTGACTAGATAATATCACACCTGTCAAATCACACATAATTTGCTGATTAAGCCTGGATTTGAGTGACGGACCACAGTGATGTCCGAAGATCTCGGTCTATCCCTATTTCTCTCCTTCTGTATCTTTCCATGTTGTACTCTTTATCCTTTTTGTCATGAGACATTATCATGCCCTGCAGTTTGAGGGAGCAACACAGAATGACCAGTGAGGAAGTAAATCAAGTCATTAAGGACAAGCTTTCAATATCATGTCTTAATTTTTGAATTGACCCAATTCATCACTGTATTATAATGATAATGCTTGCATTATTATGTTGTTATGGGTCAGAAGGGTATGACTGTTAAAAAGAAAATGTTTATGTTTTGCTGTTGTCTGTCTCTTCAAATTAGAAAATGTAATCTGACCTAGTGCTGAACGATTTTGGGGTAAAATATCGAATTGCGCTTTTTCTGACAGATATTGCAATTGCGATTTGATTTGCGATATTTAAGTTCAATATATGTTACATTTTTAAAACATTTGATGGAGCATTACCACATGAGATGGCATCAAAATATGAACTGCTCTATAATCTAATTAAAAGATAAGAGCATAAAGATACAGGATTCACATGCATTCCCTGTGTATTCTCATTAGACCCCATCCCCCTCCCCTAAATGTTTGATCATAGAAACACCCCTGCATCCTGCTGGAACTATTGTTCCACTGTTCCAGTGTCTGTGCACCTTAAAGGAACCATTCCATGAAAACCAAGTATTTCTAGTTGTTTTTGGAATTAGCAATGTTGATGTGACACAGAAAAGTAGTAAACCTTTCAAAGTGGACTGCTTCCTGGTCTGTATTATCTTAAAAAAAATAAAGGAGAGAGGCGGGGAAACAGGCGAATGAGAGAAAAGTGCGTATGTTGAGTAGATTACTGCACACAGTTTGTTTGGTAACGATCCTGAGGATATGGCCAGCTACGTAGTAGCCTATTCAGCAAAATATATAAGGCAAGGAACTGATGTTGATCGCCACTACACAAACCGTAAGTAAAAGTTTAATGTTCAACATTTGCAGGTGACCAAATCTGTAAATCTAGTTTTTGATACAGTAACTGGTAGGCTACCATAGCATAAACAACTCAAGTCTGCAGGACATATATTATCAAGAGTGATGCACTATGCACATCAATAACTACATTAGATTAATATAGGCTATTGTTCAGAAACGGTAAACAGATTAGAAATAGTCTTAAATATTGTGTTGATTTACTCAACCTAAACATTGCTCATTGATAAAGACGCATTTGCGTGTCATACAGAAATTGTATCCCCTGCCGGAAACTGATTGCAGTTTTTGGTACCGCAAGTAATTATGCTTTTGTCTGGGTCAGTAATCAGTCATATCACACAAAACATTTAACATTATGTCCGTGATAATAACAAAGATAGAATGTCTTTTAACTTTAACTATTCTTGTTTAACCGAATATCACTTTGTGTGCTAGCAGCTAGCAGCTAGCCACCTGTCTGTCCAATAACCCTGTGGCAAGAACGGATGCGGCTTCGTGCTATGTAACCCTTCATTAATTAATTAATTAATACGTGCTTATGGGTATATGCCTGTTTAGCGGGCAAGGATGGCTGTGATGTTGTGCTATGATATAATTTAACCTTTATTCATGAAATTATGTGCTTAGTAGATACATGGCTGGTTATCAAAACGTAACACCGTTCCTACACAGGGCTGTGTGACCAAGATGCTGCTGCGTTTATGTTGTTGACACGAACAACAATGAACTCCATTCTGCCGCCTGTATCCTTTACTGTAGTCTGGACGGCAAGGCGGAATTCATGCGCAATATTAACACCTTGAAAACACTGCTGAATATTACCATGTGGTTCAAAATCATAACCCATACAACTATGTTCAAACCGCGTTTTGCCGTTGTATGAGTACTAGCAGTCAGAAGTAAAGCAGTCAGCCTCACGTCAACATAGCTACGTGGAAGTCGGGGTGGGCAGTGGCTTGTTAAATTTAAAGCAACAGTTACTGAAATCAGACCGTTGTCTAAAGAGTCGTTGTATGATGGTGCTATTCCACATAAACTATGTGGTATTTTCACCTAAGCTTTTCAACTATATTGTATTGAGAAGTCAAGGAATTGTGTCAACAAGTGAAAAAAGGCATGAAATTACCCCTTTAATGGGCGCTGTTAGTATATGGTGCTTATGGGTGATCGGCCAATCAGTCAGATCTTAAGACAGTTATTTACACAGATGCAGCACACATACCTTATTCATGGACATGATCTAGCTAGATCATGGACATGATCTAGCTCCGATTTGTTGTGTATGTGTGCTCCGCCTGAGATTGTAACATTCCCATTGATGTGAAGCATGAATGTAACTACGGTACCTTAGAGACCTTACAGTAAGTTACATTCACCGTTCACATTTGGCATAACATTGATAATCTCAGTAAAAGAGTAGGCGATAGATGCTATGTGTCTTACTTTATTGGTGGCTGCTTTGTTAGTCTCTCTCACCCAGCACGTTGATTTGACTTGATTAGAAGTCTTGGACGGTTTCACACAAGCGTGCTACTAGGTCCCCGTCGCCAACTTCCTCGGAAACAACCAATACAGCAGGTACTACAGGTGTGATGTCCACCACTCTTTGCTTTTCTTCGGGATTACCCTCAATTTTCCGACGTTGCTTCTAACTCAGCAAAGGCAATTTTTCAGCAGATCTCCCATGAATGTGTTACCTTTTTTGACTCAGGTGGCTGGTAGTTGGAAAAAATATCCACCGCCGCTGGCCAAGCATAATCTATTTTTAACGGCCCAAATAATTAATCGCCATTTGTGGCACATTTACATCCATTTCAATGTTTTGTTGAGATATCAGTAGCATACGTACACTTAAACCCAGTGGAGTGTCATAAACGTCATGTTATAAACGTGTCGTAATCAAGTTCATTGAACATTTTGAACTTTCAGTCCACTGATGCATTCTGCGAAGAGTGTCATCCACTCTCTGCCTCTTGATTGGCTATGCTTGTTGTTTCGTTACAGAGAGACAATCGGAGACGGTGTGTCCTCAGAGAATACGTGTGCTTGTGTGTGTATGTGTGTGTGTGTGTGTGTGTGTGTGTCAAACTCTTGACACAGAAGGAAGACAGAAAAATTAAATGCGGTAGAGACTTTTAGGAACATGTTTTATCGTGCTTAAGTTTGCCAATGGGTCGTTGCTGGCCAAACATTTTGCTTTTGGGGATCTGTTATACTGCATGTAGTCACATTCAGAGCAGTGGTAATCCGGATGTGTTAATATTTAAATGTCTAAATCTGGATCAGGGTGAGTGAAACCATGTTACTTTGAAAAAATGGTTGAAAAGTAATATGGCTTTTCTGATCCCGTATAGCAAAACTTTGGATTTCCAAATCCAGATAATTTTTAATACTTTTATTTTATGTGTCGTTTTGTGTTCTGCCCAACACCGTATACCACCCCACAGTATAAGATATTCCGGTTAGGGATGATATGAAGCACTATGGCATGAGTATGGTCCAATCTCTAAATACATTAACTAAAGGTTATGCTGTATAGTGGTGTCACCATAAAGCCTAGACTGCAAGCCTTTTTTCTTTCTTTTCTATCTTATTGTGACAGATATCCAGGAATTCTACGAAGTGACCTTATTGGACAGTCAGAAATGTGTAGAGTCTTCCAAAGGGGCAGACCCATTGCCACCAGTCAACCTGTGGGATTTCTCTAGCCTTCAGAGCCCTACGGGAACCTCGGACACCTTGCCAAGCCTTAGCACCAGCATCGAGGTAAGTCTAGCAAGTATGGCTTACTGGAGCTAGGACAAAGTTTTACATGGCTGGAAAGCAAGCATTTGCTCAGAAGCTATCAGTAGATATGATGTGCAAGTATTTTAATAGGTAGAAAATTCCCTTGAAATCATGGAAATATCTGCAGTCTAGAAGTTAACCTAAGGAATTTTTATCTCTTCACATTGATGGTTGTAAGATTCTCATTGTACTTTCTGCAAGATAGATCAATCTTTCCAATAAAAGAATGGTGTTTATTTTTGCCCGCACAACCGCAATGTAAATTCAGAGGAGTCAAAACAAATGCCTACCCTAGAAGTAGGTATTCCTTTCGCCCACGAAAACAGCCATGAACCTGGTCCTACAGGGCTGGTTCCTGAAAACTGCTTCCTGCAGTGAAGAAGCACAATAGTTAGTTTAGTTACTGCACAGAGATGCTCTTCAGACACAATGACATACAATACTTTGATATCAGGACAGACCGTGTCTCCTTATTCAAAAGTCTTCAATGCATCATTACAAGCCAGGTCATTCTCCTGCTAAATTTGAACTTGATATGTTAGAAGTCTGACATCTCATCGACATTGATTACATGCACACACACATTCCACTGCTATCAACATGCCAATATTCAAAAGTACATGGTATATTCCATCCATCCATCTTTATCCACTTATCCGTAGTCGGGCCGTGGGGGCAGCAGCTCCAGCAGGCAACCCTAAACTTCTCTTTCCCGATCCACATTAGCCAGCTCTGACTGGAGGATCCCGTGGCATTCCCAGGCCAATGTGGAGATATATCTCCACCTAGTCCTGAGTCTTCCCCGAGGCCTCCTCCCAGCTGGATGGCCTGGAACACCTCCCTAGGGAGGTGCCCTGGGGGCATCCTTACCAGATGCCCGTACCACCTCTACTGGCTCCTTTCGACACAAAGTTCCTCACGGATGGCCGAGCTTCTCACCCTATCTCTAAGGGAGACGCCAGCCACCCTCCTAAGAGAACCAATTTTGACCGCTTGTACCAGTGATCTAGTTCTTTCGGTCATGACCCACCCTGCATGACCATAGGTAAGGGTAGGAACGAAAATTGCCCGGAATAACGAGAACTTTGCCTTCTGGCTCAGCTCTCTTTTAGTCACAACGGTGCGGTAAAGTGATTGTAATACTGCTCTCACTGCTCCAATTCTCTGGCCAATCTTGCGCTCCAATGTCCCCTCACTCGCGATTTAGCGGTGCTAATCCTCATCCCAGCCGCTTCACACTCTGCTGCAAACCGATCCAGTGAGTGCTGGAGTTCACGGACCGATGATGCCATCAGGACCATCATCTGCAAAAAGCAGTGATGAGATCCCCAGGTCACTGAACCGCAACCCCTCCCCACCATGACTACGCCTCGATATCTTGTCCATGAATATCACAAACAGGATTGGTGACAAAGCACAGCCCTCCGGAGACCAACTCCCACCTGAAACGAGTCAGATTTACTGCCTAGAATCCGTACACAGGTTTGTTGTTCCATGACCAGGACGGAATCCGCATGAATTATTACATAGTATAATTAATAGTGTAATATCTCCAAATGTCAATGTTTCATTTAATAGTGGAATTTGTGTATAAATGTGACGGTTGCATCTCCATCCAGTAGGGATGGGTGCAGTTCACATTTGTATCAATACCGGTGCTGGTCCGGTCCCTCGAATTCACTACCGGTACCTGATGGTACCTTTTTTTGGTTCTTTACTCTCTATAATAACATTACAGTAATTAACTGTTCCTATGGGGGGAAAAAACTGCCTTTACAATGTATTTTAGGAGTTCTGCTTTAGCCTATAGCCTAATTTAAGCATCATTGAACTCTGCCTCCTCCAGTTTTCCTGATTACCCCCTACCCTGTTGCTACAGTAGCCTACGCTGTGTGTGAATTTCAACTACATTCTCCGAAGCAGAAATACGGTAGCTTACATTAACATGGCACACTTTCAATAGTGACAATTGTAGTTGTAACCTACAGAGCTAAATCTTAAACTATGACGTTGTAAATATTGCTGCTATAAACAATAGGCCTAGTTCACTCTGTTTGATCTTACCTGTGCTAATAACCGGAGACACATGTGACATAGTTCCTGCTCTCTCATCATACCGCTTGCTGTGTCCGCTTCTACAGCGGTCTGTTTATCTCATTGCTCCAGTCTAAACAGCTAATTACGTGTTGATTTACACACACCCGAAAGAGTTTTGTCGAGAGCTGGAAGCACCCAATTTAACAGATGCTCTGTGCAGGAAATCACCTGAAACAAAGCATGAAGACTAGATACTGGAAACTCCTTTAGCCTACTAGACGACGGCGCAGCGAAAATTGAGCAATTTGTATATAAACAGGCCAGAACTTACTTTTTTTGTAATGAGTCTCCTGCAGCCAGCGCTGGATAAATTGAACCCTCCATAAACTGTAATGTACAGAAAAAAGGTAAACCTGTGATTGCTTTTGGCTCGCTGTAGCCGTGATTGTGTTGAACATTGAACAAGCTGCAGGCTGTACAAGGATGATGTAATCTCACTCGCATTTCTGTCTTTACTGTACTAAGGTACCAAAATCTGGTACTGATTGATTTTACCTCAAACGGTACTCTGTAGTACCGACGTAATTTGGTCGGTACTCTTAAAAGTACCAAGTTTGGTACCAAGTTTTGTACCCATCCAGCATGATGCATACTCTTTACCTCAAACATCAGGAGTCAAGGTAGATGCTATAATATAGAAGGTTTTGTGAGGCTTACATAACCTTTTTCTTGACCAGGTCTGTCAGCATGACAAGCCGATGACTATTCTCACAGCTGGTTTACACTCTATGCCATGTCCATGGTAATAAGTGTAAGAACCTGACTGAAACAGTGTATTCTGCATATGATTGAGCTGCAGTGATTTATCATTAGGTCCACATTTGTTTCAGATGGCGGGTGTGTTATGTTTTATCTGAGTCTGGGACCAGGGGCCTCATGTATCAACAATTGCGCAGCTTTCATACTAAAAGATGGCGTACACAAAAATATTCAGATGTATGAAACCATGCGTACGCCAGGTCCTGCACATCTTCCATTCATACATCCCAATAAACGTTTATTGTAGCGTACATGCATGAGTAGTTGACCCCACCTTACCTCCTCCCATAAATTACTATGTAAATGATAATAAATGCGCCCTTGTCCTCATCCTTTATCCAATATGCAATGTCTTATCCAGTGTAAAAGTAAAAAAAAAAATTCATTGACTGAGATCGACGTTTTGATCACAGCGGTGGAGACAATGATACGTTTTATATCTAGAAGTTTGTCCTCCAGTATAAGCAATAAAAGCAAGTCAATAGAGTGGTAAATGACTACAGCATTCAATGAGAATCCCTACCATGTCGCATTGCATGGCAATCTCCTTGCACAGTGAGTAAGAGATTTCATCTGTGGTAAGTAAGCCGGGGTACGCACAATGGCAATATAGAGCGGGTGACTATACATTAGGCCTATGTAATGATGGCCAGCCGGTTAACACTGTGCAGAAGACTCTAGTAGAGTCTAACTCTCCGACACCTCAAAAACGCTCTAGTAAACCGTAGAGATCCTTTGGGCTCCTTGCTAAGGCCGTTTTGTAATCCGCGGAAGCAGGGTTCACGTCCCGATGGGAACGGAATCTGTCATGTATATTTATTTCAAGTAGATTTTTTTATTCATTGTTGCTAACATAAATATACAGTTGATAGCATTTAACATTTGGGGTTTGGCTTTTCTGATGTTGTGGTCATCGGATATGTTTTTTGCATTGACAACGCCATGTTGCCTTATAGTAACTGGAGGGGACACATATTTGCTGTGGTTTGAAAGTTTGAAATCGACATGTTACAGAGCCAGACTTGACTTTGCGGTGCCCTCCGCACATTCTCAGTCACTTTAATTTTGATACATCACACTTTGTGCGTGAAAACCAGCTTACGCAACCTTTTCGTGCTTACGCAATGTTGATACATGAGGCCCCAGGACAATGGTGTAGGAAGCACATTTGATAAAAACTAGACAGTTGTTTTAAAATAAAGTGTTAAATTACTGTCATTATCAGCAGGTCTACATATGTGTTTTAGGTTAGTACAGCAAGTTTTCCCAAACAAAATTATGTGTTTGAATAGGACAGTCACAGAGAAAACTGAATGTTTTCCTAGGTTCATTTCATAGATAGGTCCTTTTGGACTTTTAATTTATATTTCATTCCTAGTTGATCCAACCATAATCTTGCCTTTTCTTATGTGCTTGAGGAACAGCATATACCCTGAGTTCCTGGTCATCTGTGATGTATGTCCACTTCATCATACAGTATCTCTATAAGTTGAAAACGTTTTAGTTAGCCTTAGAATTTGTCTGGATTTTAGGAAATACTGATAACCATACTGTCTCTTATTGTTGACTGTTCCTGCTGTAGTGGATGGGTAAGGTTTTCTGCTTATGGACTGCTCTGTCACTTCCATCAACTTCCAGCTCTTGGTTGCATCTGAACTGCCACCGTATTGTGTTCTGTGGCAACCCCCACCCATCTGATACGAAGCACGATTAAAACACAGCCAGAGAAAGTATTTGACTATGGTGTGGAGGTAACATGTTTGTATTGAACTCCTTCTCTTTTCTCCCTCCCGTGTCGTTGTCTGCTCATACACACGTACACCATCGCTCGTAGGACTCCCCCCTCCTAAATGAAATCCTTCACACGCTGGCGCAGGCCAAAGCCTCCCCGTGCCATGCCAGACAGGTAAGTACCGACGGGAAGGGGGGCGGCCTGGTTCCTTCCGCCTTATTTCCCATCCATTCCCTCCAATCTTACCATGGAAGAGAGGCCTGGTTGGTGGAGGGGGTCGTGTGGGTGTCTGGTTCTCAGTGTAAAGGTCATGGGTTATGGTTGGTTTTTGCTTCATTCATTTCCGTGGAGTCTTGGTAGGTTTGTCCAGCAGAACTCATGTCCACCTGACCTTGATGAGGGGCAGACCCAGGATCAGTACATTCAAATATGATCACTACTCCAGCTACTTGTCAAAATAAAGAAATAAGGGTGTCTTTATTCTGTGAAAATAAATACATTGTATATTAGACCTTCATGCTGCAGGTTAGATGTACGCTGTGGACAGTCCCTATGGTTAGGTCTTGTGGACTGGGGCTCTACTCGGATCTCTGAACCTAAAGCCTGGTGGAGGATTTGAATTTTGAGTTTACGTCATTTGAAGAAAGCTGCGGTAAACCCTTTCTTATTGTACTAACATGCATCATTATGTTTGGAAACATCAACTACAGTACTGTAGTTTCTAGTCTTATTTCATAAAGGTTACTTCAGAGTAAGACCTGGACCCTGTATTATTTTAGGGCAGTCATAACATTTCATTATAAGATGAATACAGCAGTGGTTTGTACACTATTAGTCAGAACTAGTTTATACCCTAGGATACTACTTCAGATTGGTGGGTGATGTCCCCTGGTGAATTCCATTCTTGACGCAGTGTCACGTAGGTCTGGACGATTTGACGTAAAATATAAATCAAAATAAATTGAACATTGTACCTCGATTACGATTAATACAAACAGTACGTGTTAGAAACACCACCTTGCTATATATTCAGTTCATTAAGTTGTCTGTCACGCATTGAGTCCTGTTCTGATAAATGTTTTACACCACATGAGCTGCTGTGGTGCAAGCCATTGACGTGAAGTGTAGTTTTGATTTATGTCTGTTGATGCTAATGGTGGTAATAAGAGCAGTGTTGCTCAGTAGATGTTGCTTGTTTATTGCTGTACCTGGGATTGTCACGATATCAAGATGGGTGTCCCAGTTCCGGATAAATAGGCTTATCTGTAAAACACACATGCTCCTATTTACGCTTGATTGAACAGGATTTTCTTTAAAAAAAAAAATAAAATAAAAATAAAAAATACATTTGTTAAATGTTCCGAATTTCGGTTTCAATTACTTTTTGGTTAATCGTCCAGCCCTAGTGTCATACGTCTCCTCCTTCCTGGAGACGGCATTTCTGTGGAAACTTTCTTGTACCACACACACTTTTCAATCATACTAGGCCAATCCAAGCATATTCATATAACATTCTTGTGTATTCCATATGTTCTTATTCTGTTGTTATTGCACATGTAAATATCTTACATTGTATTGTCTTGTGTTTGTAGTCTAGTTTGCACTACTACAAAGCATTTCATTACCATTTCATTGCTGCTGCTCTGTAATGTGTATTTGATTAACAAATGTTGTCACTGTCCTAGACCAAAGATGTACATGCAGACATAGGTACTGTAATAGGACATGCCATACCCTTAGCAGGAGTATATGGATTAAGTGTCTCATATTCTCAGGAATTTATGCAATCCTTGCATACATTTCTGAAGCATCCTATTGACCCCATAACCTTGGCCCACCTGAAATGGAACACAGTGTAGGTTACATCACTTCCTTTGTAATGGTAAAGATGGTGCAAGTGGATCTGCAGGATCCACAAGATCACATGCAAACTGCAGATGTTCTCCTGTGGTTACTTACAAAATATCACACTCCATAAATGGGACTATAGGAGCTCTGTATGAGCTTGTCTGCTGTTAGATGTCACACTATAAGCGTACTAGCATCGAAGATCAAAACAAATGCTTTGTTGGCCACAAATATCTTAACATGCATGCATGGCCGGACCGCTAAGGAGCTCAGATTACAACACATGCACACACACACACACAGGTAGTGTGGTGTCATTCTCTGCTCAGGATGCCATTACTGCACACTATATATTTGGAAATTAGTGGCTTCATAAATGTTTAAAATATTGTATAGAGGACCATTATTTTAAACATTAGACAGAATCTTCTCTGCATGCAGATGATTGGTGGACCCCTGATGCTGCAGGAGTCCACCTCCTGCGGCATCAGGGGTCAGGGCTTTTCCTGACTGGGAGAAGCGCGTGGCCGCTTGAAGTGTGCTCCCAGCTTGTCCTGATCCAGCAGGTGGATTTCTCCAGTTATGCCCTGCATTAGAAGGGGGGTTGGTTGTTGGTTGCAGCGGAAGAGTGAATGGGATTGCCCTTTCTCAAGCGTAGAGCGGTTAGTGTAGCTGTGTGCGAGGGACTGAGATGAGAGCAGCAGCTGTCCATAGGAGAGCTGGGCGCCAGATGAGATGCTTGTAGAAGGGGGCTGCTGCACGGCTGAAGGGTGGTCTGCATATGCATTGTCACAAACAAGGTACCGGCAACTCACTTAGAATACTCTTAAATGTAACTTTAGCCTAGGCTGCCTAGAAGCAGTCAAGATGTTGGACGGAGTACCATAGTTATTAATGCCTTTCATAGGGGATGAATAATATGTACTTATTAAGTGAACAAAGTTGTTTCCAGATATTTGTGTATTACATTATTATAGCCTACCATTAGAATTCTATTTAATTTGTCAATACATCAGGTTACCTAGGCATTCACCCATAGCATTTCCCATCACCATTGTCTCATTATCACAGATTTGTTTCCCAACATGTGATTTTATAATTAGAATGCACTCCCGGGGTGATAACACTGGCTAGCGTGTCACCACAACTCATAGTCACTGCGGAAACGCAGCGGCTCGTCATTGCTTCACACACATACTGTGCAACTTAAAAAATGCGTGCCTTCTATTTTCCACTAACTGTATATCAATACACTTTGTATGTATTGTGGCAATAGTTTCATACAAACAAAATAATGATTTAAACAAGAACATACAAATTAATTTCTACGTTCCAGTATTGATTTGCCAATAGTACGATTTTTAAAATCTATTAATGCTTTCTCCCGACTGACCTGAAGGCTGCTGATATTTCTGGTTGAGTTTATTTGAGACATACACAGAGCAACAGCAATGAAAGGTAATGAAATGCTCGATCATAATTCACACTGCAGACACAAGAAAATAAACTAAGTCTACATTAGAGCAGGTCATTTGGTGACTGAAAGGTGGCTGGTTTGATGTCGTTCTGCCTCCAAGATAAGTGTTGGCGTCCCTGAGAAAGCAAGACGTGTGTGTGTGTGTGTGTGTGTGTGTGTGTGTGTGTGTGCGTGCAAATGCGCTTTAAACTACTGTATAACATTCAGCCTTCTTCAGACTAGTTGAGTAACTGGAGCATCAGCAATTGTGGGTTGTGATTACAGGCTTGAAATGGCCAGAAACCTTTTTCTGAAACTTCTTGACTGAAAACCAAGTGCTGGCCACAGGCAGTCTTCCTCTTTCTAGATCCATTACCCTGTACAAATATCCCAATGTACTATCACCAAACACCCCCAGACCATCGTCTCCATCTTTTCACTTGCCTGCATCTCAAGAATGTGCTTCTTTGTGATCTGAAAACCTCAAATTTAGATTAATCTGTCCATAATACTTTATTCTAATCTACACATCCAGTGTCTCTATTCTTTTGCCCGTCTTATATTTTCATTTTATTGGCCAGTTTTATATACGGCTGTTTCTTTGCAACTCTGCCTATAAGACCAGAATTGTGGAGTGTTCCCTTTACTGTTGATGTTGAGACTGGTGCTTTGCAGGTACAGTACTATTTAATTAACCTGACATGCCAGATGGATTGTTAAACACATGTCCATCTGGGGAGTCATACATCGCAACAGTTTGAAAATGGCAGGCACTTTCAAAAAATACTTGGCAGTAGATTGGCTATTTCTTGGATAATTGTTGTTTTCAAGTAATTTTCACTGTCTGCACACCTAAACCACGCCTGTAGCTCTCAGTACGATGCCGATTTGTCAGATCAATTACATATTTCTTGGCTTTCCAGACTGATATTCCATACCACTATTTAATAGCTGCCAGCTGAGGACCTGTGAGGTGTTTTTCTCAAACTATAGACACTAATGTACTTGTCCTCTTGCTATTTCTATTCTGGTTCACAAGTTGTCCCTGCTGGTAGTATGCACATCAGGAATTATATGATCTATATCCTTTCGTTTGTTTGGGTTTGTCTATCCGTATCACGTGAACAGTGCAAGACTGGAGATTCACATCCTTATCACCGTGGATAGAAGGAGCCTCAAGATTATTTATTTGTAAATTTAAAAAAAATGTTTTTTACGGACAGCAGTTCACTAGTTGTAAAACAGGATTGCAAATTTGGAGAAGAGAGAATTGCTCTTCTGAGATATTTGAAAATGTAAAATGATGTTTTCGATTGCTAGTTGGTGTGTTAAAAGCAGGGTCAGTTATTCTCGAACGCTTGCTAACTTCAAGATCAAATCAAAACAAATATGACAAATATTTATTTCAACACACACAGATAATGGTTACAGTAGATAGATAATTTCAAGGAGATATTTGGTGATTTGACAGTGTATTAACTTACTATTAGTTTGCATAGCTGATTATACCTCTATCTGCATAGCCAATGTGTTTGTGATATGACTGGTTAGCTCAGTGATAGAGTTGTGCTCATACAATGCTAGGATGAGTTTTATTTTCTGTACTCTCCTGTAATTATTAGTTTCTTCTGTAAACCTTTAAAATTGTACTATTTTAGAACTGATTGATTGTAGTTCACTATTGACCTAGGCTACTTGCAGATTGTGATTTAGTACCAAATAACTAAGGAGTCTAAGACTAAGGATTATCTTAGTTCTTGTGAGTATCTGCTATGCATAGACACAAAGTAGACCCAGAGTAGTATCCTTTGGGGTTGCAGTCACGCGAACAATATATGAACATTTTTGTTTGTGTTTTTTCACCTTCATTGTAGTCTTAATTAAAAGTGAGTACAGTTTTGTAGAGTACTGTTTTGCTACAATAATTTTTGTCATGCTTCTATGGCGATAGTGTTGTGGCAGCACCGGTGGTTGCAGTAAACCTTATCGTTCATCATTTTTACAGATGGCTGAAAATATTCCATCCTAATCTATTTTTAACTGTCATACATTTTTTTTTATGACAAATCTAGGCCTAATTATTAGCTGTCTTTTAGTTTCACGCTCGTCTCCATTTTACATTTTAACAAGCATCAGTTTAGCAGGACAGATCAGATTGATAAAATAAAAACATGTAGCTTAGTCTTTTCAGTGGTAGATGGCTATTCAATTACAAATTCAGGTGGGCCAGATTTTAACAAGATAAACTGTAGGTGGGCCACATATTTTTGGCAATTAGAGCATCCACCAGCAGCTTGGTTAATGTTCAATGTGTCAAGTCAATGGCAAAGGTTTTCTATAGAATTATAGGATTCCGCTTATTCCAAGTCTCTCTGGCATACAGGCTTTTGCACAACAGAATAGCACCCACAGTCCTGTTTGCAATGCGGTGTTCTACAACTGAAATTACATTTGTTAGACAAAGCAAAAACAAAAATTTTGGGTATACTATTGACAGCAAATTCCAGATATTCCTACCATACCCAACCATTATCCTCACTAACAGGAGTTACGGGAGCTACAGTATCTCACAAAAGTGAGTACACCCCTCACATATTTGCAAATATGTGAGCATACAATGCTCAACAATGAAGAAATGACAATTTTCTGCAATGTAAAGTAGTGATTGTACAGCTTGTAGAACAGTGTAAATTTGCTGT
>JAODUE010060633.1:0-16726 GCA_027564755.1 Amblyopsis hoosieri | reverse complement strand
GCTCTCTTTTCGTCACCACGGTGCGGTAAAGCGATTGCAATACCGCTCCCGCTGCTCCGATTCTCCGGCCAATCTCTATCCTTCCAGACATCAAAATGCAATTATAAACAATTAAGGGTAATTTCTGCGGGATGGAAACTATATTTAAGATTTTCTTGAAGTTTATGCTTTTTAGAAATTACACCAGAATCAATGTTTTAGTAGTCATGGGGCAGGTCTGCGGCACCCCCCAAAAATAGGGGGGCGCCTGCATCTCCATTAACATTTCCCCCCACAGATTAGTAGCAATGTATTTTTCCAGACTGAGGAGAAACTCAATGAAACACTCAAAGTAGCAGTGAGTTAGGAGTTCGGCTATTTGCAGTAAAGCAGGAGAAAGGGCATTAGATCGCTTTCCAAAACGGCATTGCTGGTGTTGTGAAATTCATGCATAATAATCGTGAAACCGTGATTATTCCTCAGACTATAATCATACCTTCAAAATTTCTAATTGTTGCATCCCTAGGTGGGACAAATACTACAAGCAACCGTCACATCCTACTTCTTGCATACAACTACAGCAACAATGGAGAAGTTGATAGTCAGATGATATCCCTGGACTACCACAACAATACTAACACGATAAATAACGTATAGAATATTGAAAATAAAATATTTTGTTGATAACACAAATTAGCATGTCTGTTTGCAACATATGAATTCCCACGGAGATTCTGTTTCATAGCAACCAAAGCTTCTCAGCTGAAAAAACACAACTGAATATCCTCACCATGAAGTAACCTGGCAGAAGTTTCTGGAGGAACTCTGCTTCCTTGTGTTGCACGGTCTTTATGATAAACTCGTCGTCGCTAGAGACGTAGAAGATGGAGCCACTGGCCCCGGAATTAGACAGCTCGATCAGTGGCTCGTTGCACAGAGCGTACTGCAGGAGAGAAACAAGTGGGCATTAGTAGCAAGCAGATGCAATGTACGCTACAGAGTAAAGAGAGCAGCAACGCAAGGGCAACAAATCCCCGTTTTATTACATTGCAGTATCCGTGGTGTGGCGTGTGTACTGACCAGGTAGTCATCTGGTCGGATGCCAAAGAGTTCCCTGAAGTAACGGAAGGCAATGGGCGCGTAGGTCTTAAAACGAAAGTCAGTGTAGTGATGAGCAGGAGTCAGGTTACTGCCTTCTCTGAAGATGGTGCCGTGACAGAGGGGAGTGCAAAAAAAAAAAACAACAACAGTGAAAAGTCAGTTTCAGAAAATGAGAATCAGATAAATATGAGCTACCTGGCTCCTCCAACACTAACCCGGGGAAAAAGATGCTTTCCACAACAACAAAGTCTTGCATGAGGACATCCCTCTCAGCCTTCTGGCTTAAGCTGCCAACTGTGTGAGTGATACCCAGCTGGATGGCACCCTTTAGGGCGGACGAGGTTGTCTGGAGAGAACACACAAGTGTGAGCACTGAGGCTCACATTTCTAAGAACATTTTCACCCATTTCATGGTCAATAGAAAGTGGGACTCTAGGCTTATATTAGAACAGCAACCGCCCTCCCTGCGCGTTACCCTGAGGCCCCGATCACACCGAGACGCAGTGCCAGCAAAACCATTGTTTTCCTATGGTACGGCACGCTTTTTTATGGCGCTGCGCTTTGTGTTTTTTAGAGGTTTAAATGTTCAAATACCCTCAACTTTTCAGCGCAAGGCGTGGAGTCGCTCTGTTTGTCAATGTGAGAGTTGGCCCAGGCAGCTGTTCTCTTTGGCGCAGGCAGCGCATCTCTGTGTGATCGGACCTGACTCAGTACCCACACGCTGCTGCGGATGTGGAACTGTTGCCCTGACCCCCATGCCCACGCAACCTTTTTATAGGTGGTCTCTCCCGTGCTGGTCTCAACGCCGCGGTGTCCAATGGTCTTTTTCATACTCTGAGTAATGCCCGAAGAGCCAGGTGTCTAAAGACAAGGAAGGAGGAAAAAAGAAGCCAAAGAGAAAGACACTGGTGTTTTAAAAAGAAGAGAAAATAGCTATGATAGCATTTACCCATGTAAAGCCGTGTGAAAATAAGGCTACACTGGTATTTGCCTGAATGCAAAATGGTATGTTATGTTGATTGTCTTTTACACCGAGTAAACACCTCCAAGCTCTGTAAACCGGTTCCATGTATCTCCTCAACAGCTGGACAAACAGACTTTTCACCATCAGCCCATTTGTGACAGTTTAGTATTACAAGAGAGCTGTCCCTTACCTCAGGAGAAGCCATCTTTCGAATGCTGTTAGGGCCTGTAAAGAGGGAAACGTATTAAGGAATGAAGCATAAACAAAGGGACTAAGAAGCACACATTACTGAGATTGTATTAAACAATAGTATCTCCAAACCATGCAGTCACCCATTTTTGGAGTCAGATTTCTCTACACTAAATAAGAAGTGCACATTCTAGAATGGATCCATTGAATATGGTTATCAAAGACATTCTGCCTAGCTGCATTATGCGTGACACAGGTTTTCAAACATTAGTAAACACTCTGGTCCCAAAATCCACAGAGAGCAATATGTGTTAATGTTCCAATATCAGCATTTAAAAATATACTGTGTATATATATATATATATATATATATATATATATAAAAAAGACAGATATATAGATATATATAGAGATAGAGTTCAGAATTTAGCAACTCTGCTCTGAGTTGGCTTGGCTGACTTGACTGGCAACATTTGCTATAGAATACTATGAAGCTGGATGTTTGTCAAACTCTCTGATGGTTAATTAGCAGGGCTATATCCAAATTTGGCTGGAAGGCCGCCACTGAGTCTTGACCTAAATGTGGCAGCAGTTACTAAGTGCTGATCCCAATATGGGCTCTGTGTGAACTAGAACGGCTGCTCCCCTGAGTAGGCAGCGCTACATGTACCCGTACCGCTGCGCAATACCATCTTCGCTAATGAAAAACATCACAATATAGGCCGTTCATTTGAACATAATAGTCTGCTATTAGGCCGTCTTGTCAAATATTTGCATATGATAAGTCGTGTGTATAATGATTTTACTAAACGTTAAAACAAGCTAGGTGTTTGAGATATGTACGATGATGACCACTTCTCAGATTATCTGGCAGATCAGTCAAAGCAAATGCTGTTGCAGGTTGATGTCTGCAACATAAACAACAGGCAATATACAATATAAAGTAACCAATCATAAAGATGGTGTCAGTAGTAATGTTTCCCAACAGGTGCAAGATGTGAGAAACTGGGTGTGCGTATACACCAAGAACAGCGTGCCCAGACAGCAATCCAACTGGTCTGATCGGCTACGTTACCTGAAACGCCTGTTCGTCCACAGTGATCTCTCTACTTTCTAGAAGCAGTGAACAGCCAGGTCGGACCAATGCCAGTTCTAATTCCAGTGCCTTGGACAAGCTCAATGACGCACGCAATACACACACAGTCGGGTTAGAACCTAAGACCTTGTTGTGAGGCAACCACAAGTACCAGCAGCAGAAAAAATTGAGGATGTGTTACAGTTCCTATACCCACCATGCTCACTAATGTCTAGAGCAGAAGACCTTAAGAATGATGTCTTAAACAGCTCATGAGGATAACATGCAACAATGGAAAAAAACGAAGATAAGAAACAAAACAACCTCACAAAAAGCTAAATGTTACCACTGGCAACATATACGGTATTTCAGGGCAAACCTGCTGCAGTTGAGCAAATGCAAGATAATAGATACAGGAGTATGCAAGCATGCAAAATCCTTTAGGTATGACTAACAATCTGTCAACATAATTTTGACGCCCAGAGAGCACTGACTTTACCAAAAGATGGGAGTTAGTACAGGGATGTGCACCAGTGAAAAATACGTTGAGAATGACCCTTTGTTTCATCATATTTTTTTCCCAGTCTCTACATTTCATTTCTTGGTCATGTTAATAGCCTTGAAACAGTTAGGCTATACGCCTAGCACATCTGTCTGGTAGATGTTTGTGTCAGAACTGTCAGCATATGTCATCATAACTGAGTTCCTAAATCTCTAAGCACAATTTAATAAAGTTATCATACAAAGAACATTACTCAAAATGTGTTTGAGCAATGCATCGACCCCATATAGAATTAAGTATTTACTTTCCTGTGTAGTAGGATATCAAATACACCTAATGCCAGAATGCTTGAATTTAAAATCGAAGTTTGCAAAATAGAGTGAGCAGAAAATCAGGTGGACCTGATATTGCTATGGTTTTTAGATAAGAGATGAGATTATCAGACTTCTTAAAATAAATAGTGATACCGTACAGTCTGCTGTGCGGCTCAAGTGGAAATTATTTGAATTGCGATTAATTAACTTCTACTTCCTGTAATTGCGTACAAAATTACAATCCAAAAATGTAATTGAAAACTCAAAAGTGGAACACCATGCACATTTTCTCAGCAAGGACACAACACAAGGAAACTATGAGCATCAGTTTGCCCACATTCCCCCTTATTAGGTAAACACACCACTTCACTGTTCCTGCACTACACACACAACCATGCGGGTACCTCTCTGCAATACTCTCCTCCAGAACAGAGTCCTAACATCTGTGGGACAAGAATGTGAAAGTCTACAGTCTATGGCATATTCCGGCGCATTAATTCCCAGTGTTTTGTTATATTTTACAGTTTTTCCTCAATTGCTTAGATACAATTCATTATTTCTCAAATCTTCACAATCAAATCTTCACAAAATGTTGAGAATTAGGAGAAAATGTTTGAAACTTGGTAAAATTACATCGGATTCATATTTCTGGGTAGCTAAAGCCTCTAAAATAGATCTGGTTACATCCATGCCTTTTCCTTACATCTTATCTCAGTGTGAAATTTCAAAGATATGTTTTATTTTTTACCAAAAATAGTCAATTGTTCCAGAAATGTTGTTTAAGCAATCAGAAAAACTGTAAGAAAGCCTATAAAATGAATGCATGCTTCCAACTTTATTCATCAAATACACAAAGGTAGCAGCAATTAAATGACTGCAGACATAAGATGACCAACAACGATCCATTATCAGCAACATATGAAATACATGAGAAAGTGAACGTTTCTAGCACTGTTCATATTACTATTTTACCGTATGAATCAATTTAACTGCTACTAGGAGATAAACAACTTCAAATTAACAGTGGTAGCTGTTAAGTCACATAGAACAAAGGGATTGTCGAATTATAAACACTGTCCTGAACGTTTTACCATTTAAAAAGAATATCAGGCAAGTAGCTATGACCTACTGCGAATCTGCTTCACACTGAATAATAATGGCAAACAACATTTGGAAAGTTATAAAAATCTATGAAATTGATTAATACATACAACAAGTTTTTCCAAGGTACTGTACACGTTTTACAACAACCGATAGTCTTCGGGTTTATAGAAACAGAGTTTGGAAGGTTTTCAAACATGTTCATGGGGATGCAAGGTTGAAATAAAAGGGGGGAATTTGAGAACATCCGGAATCTTCTATTTTGAGCTAGTAAGTACCACCTTAATGAGTCATTATAAGAAAGCGTATTATTACTTACGTTTAATAATGTTATGTACCACCAATACACGAAAATAAACAATCCAGGTTGTAAACAAAAACGTTTGTGAATGTTGCCATACCGTACCATAGGCACCATAGTGCATTACCAACGCCGGGTACGGTGGATACCGTACGGTAATGTCGATAACAGCTTTTGATCATTTTTCCCTATATTAACTAGCTATGTCTGGGAAATGTAATTACTAGTTTATATACAAATGTTGACTACCGGTACACTGCAATTCTCCAGCGTTAACAACCAAATTATTTGGAACCAACCAGCAACCATAACGGCTAGCTAGCTAGCAAGCAGTAAATTAGCTTTCAATCACAAGGCTAGCTTCAGACGGAACACATATCTTAATATAGCCATTTCACCAATCTCCCGACACGTTAACGCTTCACGTAAAATATGTGTGTATGTGTATCATATACAAATAACAGTGGCGCAAGTTATAAATACGTAATCACTACCTGTCGGGGCCATGGATCCCGAGTCGGCTGCTACAGCTGTCGCCATTGTGTATGGCTCTTCACATAACGGGCAGCGCGAATGTTGAACGTTGATGCTAGCTGTCGTGCTAAAGTTGTTCCCCCTCGCCGAAATGGTTCATGTGTAAGACCGGACCTGTCCAACAGATGGGCTTCAGTTCTTCTGATAACTAAACTAAGACTTAGTTTCACTATCACACAGACAGTTAAATAATAAATACTATGGTCTCTCTGTCACGCTA
Source organism: Amblyopsis hoosieri (assembly GCA_027564755.1). Classification (NCBI taxonomy): domain Eukaryota; kingdom Metazoa; phylum Chordata; class Actinopteri; order Percopsiformes; family Amblyopsidae; genus Amblyopsis; species Amblyopsis hoosieri. The sequence continues at coordinate 10,446 of JAODUE010060633.1, read as the reverse complement.
AGTAAAGTGATGCATAATTTCCGCGGGGTAACAATGTCTGAGGTTTTTTTTTTTACAAGTCTGTGGTATAACCGTGCACACCCAACAACAGCTTGACTACTTGTGTGACTATTACATCTCTCTCCATGCGGTGGCACAACCCTACCAAACCTTGCGTTTTGATTCTTTTGAACTCTCATTTTCAATTAGGCATATTAGTAATTTATTGGTGATGGTTGGTTAGGCAAATAGGTAAAATATTTGTTCATACATCATTTGCCAGTTGCAACATTAGAAAGCCACAACATTTATACAAATGTCTCAAGAAAGGTTAACGTGTAAATGTATTTAATATGATCTTATTGGTACAAAACAGAACAGATATACAGTAGAAAAAAAGTATGCAAACTTAACATATGGGAGCAGCCATACTGGAGCAAAATGAGTGGTACAGTGACACAGACAATGGCCTGGTTAAAAGTAAGCACTAAACAATAGGCTAATGATATTCTGTTAAATGTTATCAAATACACTTGCTCCTAACAGTGGGTGACACCAAAATGTGGCCCAATTACACGTATTCATCTGACAGACAGTAATGTGAAATATGGGCTAGAAATGTCTATATTGAGACAATCAGCATCAGTGGCAAAAGGACAAACAGCTTTATGAAAGAGGACACTTTCTTAGGCGTGGTCCAATGGTTGCCTTGTTGATGGCACTCATAACTACACTGTAGAGACACTGATGAGAAACTTCTGAAGAAGTGCTGCAACAACGGCGAAGCTTTCTTGCTGAACACAAGCTCTTCGACATTTTTTCAAGCTTGTTTTACACAGAAGACAAACAAAACATATAGCATCAACACATCTGTATGCCATACTTTTAACTACATTCAATATCCTATTTTTATGTTTTTCAACATTCACTAGGCTATATAATTAATAAACAGATCATTATTGCTTCCATGCAGTCCTAAACACAGCATTTAATCAGCTTTTTACTATTAACACACCTTTTCTTGAACGCATGGACTTCTCTGGTCGGAAGGCAGGAGGCAGCACTGATTCAAAACTACCTCAAAGGGACGGCCAACAAGTGACCTGCAAAAAAAATCATAAGGTTTTACTTAATATGTATGCCACATTTTTCATATTTATGATTGCACGTTATAAATATCACTAAGGATGGTGTAAAGGCAAAAAAAGGATCCAACAACACAAATACAACTACAGAAATTGGAACTACAGTGTGATAGAGAGAAGGTGGGGGGTACTTCTTGATATTCTTGCGGTTTTCACAGATTTGACTGAGGGAGGGCTCCTCTGAGGTGGCCGTAGCAGCAGTTTTCTGCTGGGCCTCATATCTGGGGTGGGGAGCACGAGAGTGGAAGCAGTCGTACCGCTCCTCAACCTGCACCTCACAACACGGGTAGTTCAGTTTGCCCCCCTGCTCCTCCATGCAGAACCTATCCATCTCCTCGCGCCACTGGTGAAGGAAGAAGATGATGGATTGCAGTACTGGCTAAGTAAGGTATACCACAAGGAATATGCCATAGCGGTTGCTCTCATCAACACATGCATTTAACAAATAATAAAAATAAAAAGCTAAATTCCCAAACCTTGACATCAGCACAAGTGAGAACCTCTCGTTTTCCCTTACAGCACTGTTTGAATCCTCCCTCCACACGATTAATGGCCTTTGACTGGCGGGCCAACCAGCCGTAGCCTTTATGGGGAAGGCACTTTATGTCGTAGTAAGGGCGGAGCTTGCGGCTTTGGCAGAGGGATTTGATGGTGGCAGAAGTGGGCCGTCCGGGGGGGAAGCTTATGCTTACGTTTCCGTTAGTAGGAGTGGGTTGAAGTGGCCTCCTCCGATTCTTTACTCGGATACTCCGAGGGATCATTTCTGACCTGTAGGCATTAGGTCAGAGACTGATGTTTAAACTATTCAAAATGGTACCCATCCAACTAGCAAATATAGCCTACTGTCAATTGTTAAATGATTGACAGTAGGCTATAATAATATAATAAGTATGATCATCATTATTAAACAAATACCTCTGACAAGTGTTGGGGTCAAAAATGAAGTCCGATATGAAAGAGAGGGGTGATACAGCTTCCACTTCTGTGGGTTCATAGTTAGGGTTTGGAGCATCATCGCCAAAGCACTTCAGTTTGTCATTACCTCTTTGATGACAGCAATGATATATTGAATGCTTTATTGAGACGTCCTCCTCGCAGAAGGATTCTACTGCCAGCTTCCACTGTGCAGTAAAAAAACAAAAACAATGTCAGATTCCACTTAAACAATAAATTGAAATAAACAATGTAAGATTCCACTAAAACAATAAAATAGACAATGTCAGATTTCACTAAAACAATAAAATGAAATAAACAATGTCAGATTCCACTAAAACAATCAAATTAAATAAACAATGTGCAGCAATATTACATGCAACTTTAAATAATCAAACTGTAGCAGCCAAACACTGTGAATAAATATCGGAAGTATAGGGTTAAGCTAAAATCTTGTAATTGAAGAACAGCTTCTGCTCAGTATGTTTCCTGCTTGGCTTTAAACAACTCTGTTGACAGGAGCTCATGCCAAGGCCTGTCTGTTGTGACTGTGCCTGGACTTATCAGCTGAACTCACTGAAGGCATCAACTCTTCAAAATATGTAAATAATTATTGTCATTTAAATAAATGTTTGGATCTTCAATATCCTTGAGACAGGCTTATTTGTATGGGCATGACCTTTTCATTGTAGCAATCATTTTGTAGCCACTATTGACTGACTATTCTGCAACCACAGTGAGACTGATATAATGAAAATACTGTACTAATAAAGTCAGTAAATTGGTTGCAGGAGAGTAGGAAAACAACCAATAATGAAAAACAACTAACTAAACCAAAGACAATCGCATTATGCTGCTTGAGCCATCCAAAGACAAATACAGAACCAAGAGCAGATGTTGTAAAAACTGACCGCTTGTCTGAGACAGCACAAGGTCACTTCCTGTTCCCTAGTCTGGTTCTCCTTGCAGCACAGGCTAAATACAAACTCAGCATGATTCACAGCATTTGCCCTGAGTTTCTGTGAGCCAAAACCACTCTCGGGGAAATAAGAGTCAGGGTAGCGAGGGCGAAGGTCGCCATAGAGACAGATGGCTTGGAGGTTGCCCAGGGTCGGTCTGCCAGGGGGAAACTGGACAGGATAGTCCAATATGGGCGGGTAAAAAGAGCGGGGCGCAAACCCTCTCCGGCCTGCAGGAAGAGTGGCAAACACATTCACATCAAGTCAAAAATGTCTTGAGGGCATATTACAGTATTTCACAAAGCTATAACCTCCTATTTTAGAGTTACCTTGCTCACCCTGGCCTCTTAGTCGGTCTGGGATCAGAGATGCTGGATCCACCTCCATTTGCACTGTGGACACAATAACATTATGACCTGGCAGCCCATTGAAGATACTGTACTGCACATTGTCCAATTTATTTACAGTGTCTTAATGACAAAAGAAGAACACATTTACATGATAAAGTGTTAAAAAGTGTTCAATACTAGAGCTTATATACATTTACATTTACCATGTAAGCATAGCATAAGTAAGACATTTTCTACCTATAGGATTAATTGATAGTCTGTGAGTGAAAGTCAGTGGTTTCTGCAGAATATCACGCTGTTGATAGACCTCTGGAAAACATAATTAAATAATATCAATGTGAATCATTTTATAAATAGCCTACTACATTAAAAAGTACATCAGCAGAAGAGGAGAGGGACACACCATCTATATCATCAAAGGTCACCTCACGTTGTTCCATTAATGACTTATCTAGATATACAAAACAAAAGAGAGAGCAAACATCGTCTGAGAAACAAATGAATCATTGTGAAGCATTTTTTAAATGCTAAGTGAAATGAAAAGGTAAATCGACTGCAGAGGAGAGGGACACACCAGCCATTTCATCAAAGGTCAGCTCACGTTGTTCCATATCTAGACAGTTGTACAAAACAAAAGAGATAAAAGAAAGAGAAAACTAGTCAGGGATTGGGTTTAGAAATACATTTAATTAACACATGTTAATAATAAAGTTGCTTACACTTAAACACACACAAGCAACTTTGTAATTAACATGTGGATAATGGATGATATTGTATAGGCCTGTGAAAATAATAATACACACCTGTGTGTATTATTATTTTGCTCATCTAATAGTGTAGCCTACTCAATTGCCACAGGCCAACACACATGAAAGAATATAGCCTACTTGACCAATTACCTTCAAGTGCTGCGCTGACCAAAAACAAGACAAATGCGCACGAACAGGTAAAAGCCGCAGACCAACCCATTGCTACTGTGATTATTGGTTTGCAGTCCGGTGTGACTGTCCAAAATGTCGTGAGTAATTTAATATCGGCTTCGTATTCCGCTAAATCTTGTACAGAGCCGCCCAGTAACACTGACTTTTAGTGCCGCAGTCAACCTTCAAACTCTGGACCTGTTGTAGCCGACTGACTCTCTGCTGGTAGAAGCATGGGAGTGATTTTGGGCTGTTTTTTGAGTGAGGAGGAGTAACGGGAAAAATGGGAGGGAGAAAGTTTTTCACCATGAGTCATTGTTGATCCGCAAATCTGAGTTGTTATTACGCGGGTCAATGCCCGTTACGTTTTGACACGGACTGTTTGACACGAAACATATTTTATACAGTGTGAGTGGGGTGGCGACATAGGCTAACTATATAGCCTAACAAATGAACCTCGTATCGGTCTGCTTATCCAACCATAATGATACATGTTAATAATGTTAATTATAGACTACAGTGCTTATGGATCCACATAGTTTAGCCTATAACCCTACATTATAGGCTATAAGCCTAAATATGTCGCGTTGACTGTCATAGGCCTGCCTATGTATACATACTATATGTGGTGGTATAGGCCTACTAAACGAATGCATTTGAAAAACATACTCGTTTATATGTTATTATAAGTTAGTTATAATGTTGTATAAAAGTATAGCCAATAAGAAAACACTACACAAATTGCACCATTCCTAATCTTTGTACGGATTGATTAAAGTGAATTTTATATTCTGCATGCCTTATTTAGTTTCTTAATATAGGCTATACTACAAAAGATAACTTTTACATTGCATGCATGAAAATATCACATTGTGTCTTTTCGTTACACTCATTTTATTGTTTTGTCTTGAGTGATAAAAAAATAAGATAAAGATTTTACATTGTTGTCCAATTCTAATGTTGACATATCACATATCTGTCAGGACAGCCTAAGGATTATTACATTATGCACTTTCATTATTGTGTGTAGGGATTAGTCTTTTTTTCATGTAGCAAAAACAGTAAACATGGCTCATGCAAGGCTCAGCGCAGGATCCCATGTAAACGTCTGAATGTGACCTCCAGACAGATTCCCCATGGTGCATGGCCTTCCTCAGACCCGTTTGCACCCTCCCTCCATGCTTTCATATGTAAGTAATAGAACACTGAACCAGACAGTCCCAGATAATACTGGGTTTATGTTGTGCACCCTCTAGGATGCAGTGTGTGCATGCTGTGATCTGTTTGTGTGGGACCATGTCTTCTGTTTTTGTCGGCACCATAGTTAATCCAATCACTGTTTATGGTGCTGGAGGTCGATGGAGGTCCAAGGACTGCAGAGAAATGTGTTTATCCTCCAGCATAACAGACAATCCCCCGCCAGAGAGTACAAGCCAGAAGTACCGAACCATGTCCTTGTCTTCTCTTTAAGTGTTACTTACTATACGGTATATGGTAGAATATGGTTAAATAATAATAATAATAATAATAATAATACATTTAATTTCAGGACGCCTTTCAAAACAGGCAGGGACATCTTACATTGCACTGTACATTGGCAATAATACAAAGATCAATATAAAACATTTTAAGATATATACTAACTATTGGACATATACATTTTAGAAACAATTTACCATTAAATTCAAAAGATTTAAGATATACTGTATATTCAAAATACAATAATAATCCATGCTCGTTAGGAGGGCAGGGGAGACAAGTAAGTGTGGAACAAATGGTTAAATGTTGTAGGCAAAAGTTTAGCAAAGGAGGTGGCCGTGGTAGCAAGCTGTATGTGCCGGCAAGGGCATTCCAGAGTCTGGGGGCAGAGCAGCTGAAGGCCCGAGCCCCCATGGTGGAGAGGTGGAATGGTAATATATGGCGTGAGTGTCTCAGGGTAAAATAGAATATGATGATCATAAAATCAACATACAGAATGACTCCAGGACACTTCACACCCAGTAGTAAATATAAAAGTCCTGAAGTTAAACAAAATATGGGTTATTTTCATTTATCAAATATTTTATTTTCATGTGAAATCATACAAATGTACCACTAAAATTATTCACATGAATTTCCTACATGCAGATAGAGTTAAAGGGAGCAAAGCAGAGCGTACTCTTAAATATAACCTGCAAACTATATCCACTTGACCCATGCATGCCATCGATGAGCAAGAGCTTTCACAGAATGAACCAATGACTAATCTCTCCTTGACAGGAATATGGTCTTATATTGTGAAATTATGGCTGATTAACTGGTGCTGAAGTCAGCAAACTACGATTTTTATAATATTTAACATTTTCATTTGTTTATAATATAGCCAAAAACAAGAACAAGTTAGATATCACTACTTCTCGTTAAGAAGACACACTTCTCAAAATTGATAGAAACAGCTGTTTTATTTGATCACTCACTGTACATTAAAATACTATTGTAATTTTAGCTGTTCAAGGAAAAACATATTGTATGACCAATAACATCTTTTGTAATGATATGTAGAGTATAAGATAATAAAGTTAATCTGAATGAAAAAATGTCTGTGCCACTTTTTCCACTATTGGTCTAAATCTGTTTCTCCAACATTTAATGCAACTTGAAGTTTATACCAGAAATACAAAACAACTGAGATATAAACTTTAGAGCTCATTCAAACACAAATAATTATAGGAGGTACTGCTGGTATGTAGCATTGTAAGAAAACACCTGAGAATGCACATTATGGAAATATATAATTATGTAAATATATTCAGACAGAACTATTTAAGATTATTAATATATCTGCTTCTTGAAATAAATTGCAAAGTTCAAGCTGTCAGAATGTTTATATATATCAATGGTCGCTCCAGGAATTTAAAGGCTGCTAAAAATCAATAATGTACCCAATAATTACTTTGCCTTTATGTAATTGCGTTATAAAAATATACAGTATAATATTTGCAAGTAATAAATATGTTCTAATAACGTTAAGAAAGGGTGTGTGTGATTCTGTGTGTGATTATATTTGTGTTTCCTTTCATATTCAGTCTAGCGATTGTGCCCAGGCAGCGTCTCTGCCTCAGAAGCGAACAGTTCCCTGTAGAGTGGTGGGAACATCGTGTGGATGACGTGAGGGTACCGCTGGCTGAACAACTGCAGCTTCTCAATGTGCAGACTGCACAAGGAGCGCAACACTGCCATCTTCTGGTTGAGCTACAAGAGGAGACCACCACATACAGACATCTTAAAAGGTAAAGCATGATGCAGTTAGAGATGCAAGATGTGCATGCCTATTTAAAGTTATTACTTGCTTTTTAATTCTTGAGGTGGAATTTTTATTCTTCTACCGTTTCACTTCCTCAGTGGAAAGTGAATTCACTATATACAATATCAAACCATAAAAGGTAACACCTGTAGTACCTCAAAGTGCCTCTAGGGTGTGCTTACCCCAAATTGGAAAATGCTATAGACGGGCAGGTCAAATATGCTTGGTTTATATGAAGACACACCTTGTGCAGTAGACTCTCTTGGTTGTCGAGGTGTAAAATGTGAGTGAGGCCCAACTCCAAATCTCTCTGAACTCTCTGAACTCTCCCTCTGTCTTCCAGACAAGGCCGGTCTAGGCCAACAGAGACAAGCAACAGACAGGTGAGGAATTGTTCTTAGCTCCGTAAAATAAATTAGAATGTAGACTCTTTTTTAAAATGCGTTTTCTACCTGCGTTTATCAGCACCAGTGCAGTGAAGATAGCTACCTGGTGCTCAGTAAGTCTAAGAGCACACACGCCATGCGCAAACTCAAACACCTCAGCGATTAAGTCGCCACATGCTGCAAAAAAAGAGAGACGGTTAGAATCTAGGTTAGGTATTTGACGGTTTTAATGTGGACCTCTGTGTCTTAGGTGGGACCAGAGCCGCATGGAAAGAGCAGAGACGCCAACGGAAGATCGAAAATTTTCAATGGTCACAGAGGTTCAGAGACCTAAGGCAAAATAGTTCCATGAAGTGCTTGGTGGGTAGTCAATAAATGCACCGATTTACATTTAAAATAGAATTTATAGGGTACTTTTAGTATTTAGACTAACTTCCGGGAACAGTTTTGAGGCTCTGTTGCTGTGAAAAAAACTGTCCATTGGAGTGAACGGAGATGACGCAACTCTCTCTTTACATGGCTCTGGGTGGGACCAACAACTGAAACTCTTACCTAGAGATTTAAAAACCTCAGCCCCGGCAAATTTCCCATCGAAAAAGACTGTGCTGTTGTCCACATTAAATAACCGACTCATCCTGACCAGAACCACCTCCATGGAGCCTGATGGGTGGAGCAAGACATTTTGAAAAGCAACTGAAAAATGTATTTTCCAATGGTCTCCATCTTGAATGACAGGTGAACTCACCAGTCTTGAGCAAAGAGATCTGGTCGTTCTGGCTGAGCACACGGAATCCCGGGATGCGCTTCGCAAACTCCACCACATATTGCACTGCATCAGTTAGTCTGATGGCACAGTACTGCCACATCTCATCCACTGCCTGGGACAGAGTGCGTGTGTGTGTGTGTGTGTGTGTGTGTGTGAGAGAGAGAGAGAGAGAGAGAGAGAGAGAGAGAGAGAGAGAGGTGGTGGTTAGGGAAAAGAGCGAAAGAGAAAATTAAAGTGTAACTGCAACCTAAGGCCCTGATCACACTGAGACGCGTCGCTAAAGGCTCGGCCGCTTCTAAAGTGCGTTGATAAACCGCCGATCACACAGAGACGGGCTGCCTGGGCCAAAGAGAACGGCTGCCTGGGCCAACTGTCACATTGACGAACAGCACGACTCTGCGCCTTGTGCTGAAAAGTTGAGGATATTGTAACTTTTATGCGCGTATAAAAAAGAGTGTACTGTTTTCCAACAGTACACTCCGTCTGCTCATACGTCATCAAATTCAAATGTTAACGTTAATGTTAATGGAGGTCCCCCTCTCAGCCCCTCCCCTCCCCTCACTCATCTCCTTGATGCATTTTTCAAAGTTGTGTAGTGGGTGGAGTCAGGCTCAGAGCTCGGGTGCAGTTACACTTTGATTGCATTGAACTGTACTGTATACCGCCCACACTTTCTCTTTGGTTTTGACAACAACTCTCTGGCAGTCTCACGCAGCTAAATGCGAGGGCACACCTTGGTCTGGTAGGCCTGGACCTCCTCCCTGCTGAACATCTTCCACCGAAGGGCCTGCATGTCCTCCACTCTGTATTGGCTGGTCTCCCTGTGCGAGCGCATGATACTGGCACACAGCTCATCTGCAAAGTAAGCAAACATAACACACACTACAATAAAGTATATACCTTCACACCGTGAACTGGTGTTTACACTACTGTAAAGTGCAGGTATCAAATCCTAAGCACGCATCTTAAAGGCAGGGTCAGTCATTCTTGCTAACTTTGAGCTCAAATCAAAACTGTATCGCTCCGCGGCCCTCGGCATCAGTGCCTCACACACAGAAATGCATTGTGAAGCAAAGTGTAGTGCTACGGCTTTGTCGATTCGAGCGGTGTTCGCCACTTTGTTAATCTCCCTATTTACGGAGCCAGGGCTGTGTAGAAGTATACGATTATTTCAACGCGCAGAGAGAACGGTAAGATAGCAAAATGCGAGGAGATATTTGTTGGATCTGACAAAAAGTGTTGTAGCTTACATTTAGCTTGCAATAGTTGACTATACCTTTAATACTAACCACATATACACAGAACCCCACAGAACCTAGTAGGGCAATCTCCCACCCTGCCAGCCTAAATGATGCAGGTTGTTTATGGTGGTTTGCCCACCACTAAAGTTTTCCCTGGGATGCCGAACGACAACTATACTGTATAAAGAGGAGTATTACACCACGATTGTGGGCTTTACCGATGTTACGCAGGGAGTGGGGATAGGGGATAAACGAATCCTCCAGAGGGTCATAGGGTCGAATCAGATCAGGAGATGGCTGTCTGGAGTCAAATCCTGAAAGAGAGATAGAGATTAGAATAATAATTGTTATTCTATAACAGAGTATAGAATACTAAAAGGGGGGAAATGACAGGATAAATAAAAAAGCCACCATGACCGGGGGGCGGGGGGGGGGGGGGGCGGGGGGGGGGGGGGGGGGGGGGGGGGGGGGCGCGGGGGGCCGC
>JAODUE010060622.1:0-16727 GCA_027564755.1 Amblyopsis hoosieri | reverse complement strand
TAACACACTCGCTTTTTTTTAAAATATTTAATTTTAACACAATATCATTTAAACACGCAGCCACAACCCTGTCCCCCCCCCCCCCCCCCACACACACACACACACACACACACACACACACACACCGTAAAACAAATATGGACAATGTGCACATAAACATCCATCACCCACAAAGTTGTTTAAATGTAATATTGTGACCTTTGAACCTGTATTAGGTTGTGGCTTTTCTTCTTCTGGTAACATGTAAACGTACTATAAATGTAAACAATATATATAAACATCATATCTATTTTTGGATTAAATCAAGGAGCGTGGCAGAGCGTTTGTTTTGCAGGTTGTAACAGTATAATGTATGTGTGTCTTGTACTCTGGAATTGAGGCAATAATAATGATGTGTGTTTTAGTTTATATTCCAGCATCAGTTCCTGTTCCTCGGTTATATACTTCATGTCTGAAGGGCGTGTATGTGGGTGTGTGTGTACTCCATAGTATGTCTTCCATATAATTTGCTATATGCCAGACAGCCATGCTTTACTGGATATTTCTTCTCGCCTCTCTCTTTCTCAGGGAAGGAGTTGAGTGTATGCCTATATGCATATGCCTATGGAACGATTTACTTAAGATTATTAGATAATTATTTTTTGCTACAATGTTCAAATGTGCTTTCAATAATTAAGCCTCCGATTAGTTTGTGCTAACTGAAGAGGATGTTGCCAACATTCCCTTCTAGGAGAGCTGGGGATGTTTGGATTGGAAGACATTAATTATGTAATGTAGATACTGCTTTTTGCCAAAGTGTGTCTTCCTGCCACTGTATAACTGCATTTCATCTCTAGCTGTATCTGTTTTTCCCCTTCCCTGGTTGGTTGAGGAATTGGGGATATGGGGATATGATCTTTTGATTTAGATGAGCCCTATGCCAACTCTGTTGAAGCATTGTTAGGAGCTGTGCATGTTCAAGGTATCTTAAGGGTCTATTTAAGATCATCTAGTTCATAACAGGGAATGATTGGACAGATGTTTAAAATCCAAATGAGTTGGAGTTTTACGTGACCCCTGACCCCAATCTGCATTGAACAGGTGGAGTTGGTTGTTTATGTTGGGCTTGAGTCCATGCAGTTTTTGGGAAAATCTGTGTGATTGAGGTTATGGCCAGAGCAAGGAGCCAGTTTTTTCTTTTTTCCTTGAGGTCCTTTAATACCTGCGTTATGTACAGGGTCACCATTTGTGTGTTCTGGAGGGTGTGTATGCTTATCCAGTGTGTCTCAACTTTAGCTGTGGGTAAGCTACAGTGCGATGGCATGCCTAATGTCTAACATTAGAGTCAAACACAGGGTTAGGTGTGGTTGTTTAGAGTTGGGTATCGAAACGTGCCCAAACAAACTTATCGGAGGATATGTGGATAATATTTAATCACCGTGGCCACACCAACGTTTAATTCTGCCAAGCATCTTAGCTCATTATATGCGCGTGTTTGTGTGTGTGGCAGACAGACGTGTTGTAAAATCCCTTTTTTTAAATGGGCTGATGCTGGATTTTATTTTATTTAATTGATTTTTCAATATAGGGAGTAACGTGTTACCTGTTGTCATATTTAGCTTGTACATTCACATATGAACATAATAAATATGGTCCAACTATATAGAATGAGTCCTGGGTGTCTTTTGTGTTGCAGATATGAGGCATGTAAAACATACAACAGGAGACATGCCAGGAAGATGCTTTAATATGTTGACTTTAGAGGCAGGAGAAGCAGAGGCTTATGTTGCCGAGGTACACAGTAGAGACAGACACCGTTACAGTTAACGCTCACACACATGCACCCTCCCCCAATGTAAACACAGACCTGCTCAGCAATAATTATGCCTGAAGGAAATGTTAATATACTGTAACAGAGAGGAAATTGATCTGGTTAAAACACCACCTTACGTTGTTTCTCAAAGTGTGTGTTGTAGAATTCTGTGTACTGTGTACAGGTGTACACAGTACACAGAATATGTGTGTGTTTTCCTTGGCTTAGGAATACAGGCCCCTCTGAAATTTTTTTACGTTGATTGCACCTGCGGACACGCAGGCAATCGCTGCTTTAATATTACACTTTCTCCCCCCCCCCCCCCCCCGCCTGTGCTCTCGTCCTGCTCGGCCTAACCCTCCTCCTGCACAGCATAAGAGGACCTTAACTTTGTCAGTGTCAGCTGTCTGAGTGTGAAAATATCGTCTATGTGGTTGTTTGAAGGGGAGGAAGCCGGGGGGGGGGGGCGGGAGCTGTGTGTATTTAAAGAGTCCTGGGTTGTGGAGAAACCTGCCCGTCTGCCTGGACTGTGGGAGGGAGGAGTCTGGGGCCGTGGGGCTCAAACAAAGGAGGACACATGCACATTGACTGGCGCACGGGAGGGAGAGAGAGTCCTAACGCGCAGAGCTTCCTTGTCCGCTTCAGCCGTTCTCAGATCCCACTTCTTGGAATACTTTGGGCTCTCGGAGTAGCGGCGCATTTTTGGGAAACCTCGGTAAGACGAACCGAGCACCTGAGAGCCCTGTTTCGTTGGCCAGCACCGGTAGATCAGACAGAGCTGTGAATGTGAATGTTTGGGTGTATTTGGTATGGCAAAGGGGGGCTGGCGTTACCCACAGCTCTTCTCTTAGACCTGTGCCATGGGGGGTTGCCATAGTTACCCCTCAGCTACGGAGACAGACACCGCAACTCTTCAGCCGTCTGGCATCAGCAGTGAAAAACTGTGAGTAGTTCTGTTCCCATTGTTTGTTTACTTTGTGTTGTTTGTACTACATGCTTTTCATAGTGTGTATCTTTACAGCACATTCACCCCTATCTCCTACCATACCATATACAATAGGTTGTAGTATCATATGGCCTTGTGTTTCTATTTGCTATGTTCACACTATATTAACTTCTGCCACCAGAGCAGCCTTGATTTCAGGAGCCTGGATAGGGTTAAAACCCTTTCCTGCTTTACATAGTGAGAGCTGCTGCTATACGTCAAACACAGTGAATAAACTATAGACTATTTACTATTAGTAAAAGACCAGTTGCATATGGTTCACTGAGGAATGTTGGGCAGATAAAATGTGTGTGTGTGTGTGTGTGTGTGTGTGTGTGTCACATATTTGTCTGATAACATCAGTGGTGGTGAATTCTTTTAATAGTGGGAACATGTGTTCAAATGTAGTTTGAAGTTCGAGGGCAGACATAGTGTGTGTGTTTCTGCGACATCTGGCGACACCGACTTCAGTGTTTTTACCGCCCACACAGAAGAAGCTAATGTAAACATGGCCAAAAGTGAGAGAGCAGGTTCACAGAGTGTTTACATGCAAACACTGCATTACATGGAGCAGTAAACTCACTGCGCAGGAGCGAGTGGGGTTAAATTAACCCGGATAGCTTACCATTATCACTAGATAATGTCCCTGCAGACAGAAGGGAACATCATGTTTGTTAGCGCTGTAGCTTCTGCTATTACAATCCTCTCTAGGAACTAATATAGCGTTCACTTTCTGTCTCTTTTTATTGTTGCCACGACTCCACCTGTGTCTACCTCTGTGGTGAACAAAGGCCAGGCTGTTGAGTTGATAGAACCTCTTTTCACCCTACCAACGCGCACACACACACCCATATCCACCCAGGGGACTGAAACTCCACAGAGGGCAGTGTGTGTGTGTGTGTGTGTGTGTGTGTGTGTGTGTGTGTGTGTGTGTGTGTGTGTTATCACAGGAGGCAAGGTCATGCAGTGCAAACTATCATAAGCATGGCCACTGCTGACTTTCACTAAATCTCAAAACCTTCACCTCTGTCCATAGAGCATTGCTGTCAGGCGGTTAGCTCTATGCTGCTGCGTACAGGAGTGGCCTTCCTGTTTTGTATAAATTCAAATCAATTTTCCTTCCCTGCACCTCCCAAGTCACAACGAACAAACCTAATGCTATTGTTAAATGCGCCCAAGTCACCTTGAGTTAGTCTCTGTCCCATTAAAAGCTGTACCTCTGACTTTATCTGCAGTACAGTGCACATAGTCTACCACTGCAGTAATGCGCCTTATTGCGAGTAATTACACTGGCTCAGAATTGATTGGCTTTATTGCCTTAATGCTCTGAGCATTGTATGTGTTCACATCTGCAGTGACAGCATTATATAATTGATCCAGTGACATATGGATTCATTCTCTCTATCTATCTATCTATCTATCTATCTATCTCTATCTATCTATCTCCTCCCTACTTCCTGCTCTCCGGGTTCATTAAATCAAATCAAGGGGAATTAACAACAATAATCTGGAGGAGCGTTCCTACCTCCAGGAGCAGTATGCATCTCGGCGGGTCACACACGCTGACGTTTCCGCTCTCGCAGCCCTGCCGCCCGGCCTCGACCAATCAGAGTGGCTGGCCAGCAACTGTAAGCAAACACGGCACTGTTCTCTGTTGAAAGGTGTTTAGGTTAAACCTGTTACTAAAATAGCTTTATTAAACGTTTACCCTGTAAATATACACGACTAGCTTAGCTGATAAATGCATTCAACCTCATTGCCATAACTACTGTGCTACTGTACTTGTCAGTTCAAATGTAATAGTTATTTTATTTATGGTGGATAGTCCTCAGCTGACCATAACAGCAATACTTTTATATTTTTGGAGTACTAATCTAAGAGTTACAACCTGAAAAGCACCACAGAAATTAAGTAAATTGTTAGTTACACTAACATCAGACACAAAAGGTTAGATGTAGGCTCTATTGGGGTGTAAAGCTTATATGGCCTTTGCCTCCCATTTTAAAGTTCCTGGGTTTGATCCCTCGACAACCCCAGCTTTATTCTAAGCATCCTTGAGCAAGAAGCCTAACCCCTCATCTGCATAATACTTGTTACCTAATAGTCATTGTTATGTCACTTTGAAAGTGTTCATAAAATCTTAGTCACATAATACACATTGATTTTCAATAGGCTACAATTTTGCAACAGCAATTGAATAAACACAATTTAGCCCCATAACCTCTGCATGAAGATTTATAATGTACATAAAGCATGCACACTCAGTTAAGTGTATAATACTATAGGTAGACAAGTAGGAGTTGAATGGGTTATAGTAGCCATGTTGAGTTTCTAATGTTATTTATTCAATGCTGGCATGGTGCAATACTATAGATTTAGTCTTGTTCATCTCTCCAGCAATAGCATGGTGCAATACTATAGATTTAGTCTTGTTCATCTCTCCAGCAATAGCATTTTTCAAGCACATCAACCTGTTCTCAAGTGCCTTCTCAGAGTTTTGTACTCCAAATACCTGCCCTACTGCCTGTGGACCAGGCGACCAGTAAGTTGCACACACACACACACCTGAATATTGTCACAATCACATTTGCTTACAATCGAATCTGTTACTTGTACATTTTGTACATTATAGTGTGTGTGTGTGTGTGTGTGTGTGTGTGTGTGTACATGCACATGCTGTGGTGAGCACATGCTTGACATGTGTCTTGGTACCCAGGGTGTACGTTTGGACTGACGACCAGGGCAAGAAGCTGAAATGCTCAGCGCCGCTATACTTTGACTATGCAATGTGCTACATTCAGGACCTGCTAACTGATGAGAATGTGTTCCCGACCAAAGCAGGTAAATGACGTGTGCCTGTTGTGTCTAGTATGCATACTTTATTTGTACAAGGTATATGCTCATACTATATTTCTGTGTGTTTACATACATGATTATTATATGTATTATATTATGTCTCACATTCATAATCCATATTTACTGTAGTATGTTTGCTGCTGGGTATACTACCTATTTAGTAAATACATTCTAAAGCACATAATGTGACATTCATGCCATACATTACACCACCACCACCTATGTCATACTAACATATGTTTAGTATATGACTTAGTAAATGATATGTTTAGTATATGACTCAACTACACTAGCTTATGCTAAATAAATAAAGGTACATACATATGTATCTAAGGGGCATTAATCATATAAGTAAACATACACAATCATTGTAACATATTGAGTATTTTATAGATGTTACATATGGACTTGGTAACCACAGTAACCACTCTTGTCCTGTCATCGTTCCCAGGTGTAGTATTTCCTGCTGGCTTTGTCTTCCTAGTCCAGAAGGTGTTTCTGCTGCTATTCAGGGCTCTGGCGCACATCTACTGGTGCCATTACAGGGAAGCACTGGCCCTGGGTCTGCACCCCCACCTCAACACGCTCTTCCATCACCTGACTCACTTCTGCCTGCAGCATGCGCTCCTGGAGCCGGCAGATACTGAACCTGTGCAGGACCTCATTGCTGCCCTGCAGAGGCACAGCCACAGCTGAGGGCCCTAAGATAGAGCTTAACAAGCTGTAAATTACCCTCAAAAGACACGTTTTACTCTCTTTGTGTCCTCCTTTGTGTCCCTCACATTTCAAACATTGTTTAGTTTTAGATTCCCCAACGCCAGCCACCAAAGTAGACCTTTTTCATGAGATGCCATCTACAAAACAAGAACCAGTAAAACATCTTTCTGGTGGTTTATTAGTCTAATATATGTCCAGATTCACTTCTGTGCATCCATGTATTTTATGTAATGGAGAAGTAATCAGTATCCAATATTCCCAGGCCCTTTTTTTTAATTGTATATAATTTATAAATAATAATATCATATGATATTGCATGTTATTTTGGCAACTTTTTTTGCAATTTGTATTATTGTTTATAACAGGTCATCAAAGTCAAAGGTCATTTGCTTAATCACCACTGTTACATATGCTAGTAAAAAACGTGTTTCTTAAAGGTTTTTCAGTGTGGTTATATTATTCACATTAGCATATTCATCAGGTAGATCAGCTCTAAATGTACTGTTGTTTCGTTATTGTCTCGTGTCAGATTAGCCTATTTTTCTAGTTATTACTTAATGAAATATTTAATAACTATTATGTTGATCTAATTGGAAAAAAAAACATTGCTGGCTGTTTTCTGCGACATTATCAGGTTTCTTCCACGTTAGTTAGTTGTTTTCTGGGAGATTTTGATTCTTGAAGACAGCACCATCTACTGGCAATGCGGCGTATCTGAACCGGTACCTAATATAACGGCATCCTGTGGAATACGGAGTGGAATGTACGGAGTGGAATGCGGAGACAAATGTTCTGCAGTTATTGACTTCTGCCCCACATAGCCTGCTGTACAATATTCGACAACAATGTAAGATGAGTTCCTCTCTGCCTTACTTGTCACTGCATGCAGGATCAGGGTTTCTATGCAGTATAGAAAAGTATGGAATTTGCTTTGAGTAATTTCCAGGATAATAAGGAAAAACGACATGAGAGAATGAAAAAATAATTGGGTTGCCAAACTATTGATTTTGGTTTCTAAAATATGAAATTCTGTGTTTTTCATGCTGTTTGGAGCAGGCAGCACAGCCAAAATGTGTATCACTGTGTAATAGCATAAGAACTATTAAAGTCCAATGGTTAATACATTAATTAAAATTAATACTTTTATCACATGATTAGGTGCGGCCCCATGGCACATTTTAAAAGGTTAGGCTACTTCTAAGCATGGAAAATGAATGAGAAAAATCTGATATTTTATATTATATAAATGTATCTTTATGATATGGACACATTCATTGTGTTTGAAAAGGGTTTACACCCGTGTTAGCAGGTCATATTTGACCCGTGTTTGAATTCACTGCAAAGAAAAGAAAAAAAACATACTAGGTTAATTTTCATCAATTAAAATGTATTCTTCTGAATAAGTTATTTACACCATAACACTTGTATACTTAATATGATCTTTTATGTATGAAATTCTGACTTTTTATATGTAGGCTATATCATTTTTAGTTCAAAATAGGCACAGTTGTTCTATGTTATTGCTTATGATGAACAGAACAGGAAAATATGTTGTTATACCATGAGAGTTCCAAAAATTATGTGTAAAAATTTAGCAATTATTACATCTGTTGTGTTATGGGTCAAAATTGACAGCATATACTTTCCTATGAAAAAAGAAGAAAAGGGGGACTATTATAAAGGCCATGATAAATGCCATGATAAATTCACATTCACAAGACTTTCACTTTCAAAACATTTAATGCCTACGATTCATTATTGCGCTGAAGTGATGTGCAGCCAGAACATGGGGTATTTGCTTGCACTCCTAATGAATACACCAAGCTCTAATCACAAGCATTTGCCAAGATGGAGAGAGATAATGGGGGCAGGCATTTCCCTAGCATGTGTAGCATGTGTAGCATGTATGTATAGGTTTTGGCTGGATGTTGCACTGCTTGCACTTACTGACTTATGGAGTGCAAACGCAGCCAGATACTGTAGTCTACTGCATCTGGTTTCAGCCTGAATGGCTGGCAACTTAAATCGAGTTTAAGCCAAAGCATCTTTGCTCACAAGGAGATCAGAGCAAGAGATGGATAGGTATCTGATGTAGACATGTACGCACGCACGCATACGCACACACACATAGACACACACTCACCAAGCACTCTCTCACACACATTTTTTGTGGCAGACAGGAGATGTGTTAATGCACATGTTGGACAGAGTTTGAGGCTCATAGTGTCAAAGCAGAGCTTAGAGGCTAATACTGCAAACTGCTGAGTCACACACACTCAGACACACACACACACGCACACATAGACAAGGCTTTAATTAAGGCTGAAGCCACCTCCACATGGAAAGTATACTTTTAATCAAGCCTGTCTCATCCCTGAACAGCACAGCACACAATTCTGATGTCAGCTAGGGGCAATGCTTGCACTGTGAAAACTACAGAATTACATCAGTACTGATCATGTAGATTTTCTGTTGCCAAATCTCGTCTGTCACCTGGCATGGTACATGGTACAAGTATAGCAGTAGCAGTTTTAGATGGCTGGGCAGAAGTCATCTAAAACTGACTGCAGAGACATACACACGCACACGCACACACACACACACACACACACACACACACGGATCAAAAGGGCATCAAGCATTATAAAGATATCTCTTCCTGTGTCATAAAGTGAAAAGCTAGCCTTTGCAAGTTGTTTTACAAATGTCATCACGACCTCAGGCTGGAATTATACGATTTTAAAAGAGCACAGATGTGTCAGTTGATTGAGATGCTTCTCTGTGGTGAGGCAGTTAATTCTGACGGGACTATTGGAAACCAATATCACAGTAATTCCAGGCCAAAACATAGGCATTAATATAGGCATACACAAGGCTACACCAACGCACTCTGGATATTGTTGAGCCGTACCATTAGCCAATTATTGATGGATAACTTTCTCTAAAAAATGTACTATAATCTCTCAAACAAGCACATGCCATATAGGCTAGGCATACTGACATGGACTTGATTCTAGAAATATTATCTGTTATTTATTACCTGCTTTTTCCCACTCAACTTAATCAATCCTTTGATAGGCTACTGGTTGATGTCTGGTCTAAAGTATCAGGTCATGTGATAGTCTGAACAGCACATTTCAAAACGGTCCATTCTGTGAATCTGCCTAAAAAGAATCAAACATGATGTAGCCTATACATCAAATCATAAATAAATAAATAAACTAAATATGTAGCATGCATTGCTGTTTCGTAATAAGTAGATATGTAGTTCATTAGGCTAGAGGTTGGGTTTGAGTGGGTAGACCCCCTCCCCTCACCTCACACTCCCCATTCTGTAATGCTCTTTATTAACGGGAAGCACATCGTGCATTAGATACGTTTGTGGGAATGTGCGCGCACTTGGAGGAGTTTTGAAGTTTTGTGCCGCTTTCGTCGGATCTAAACAATCAGGAATAAGGTAAGTTGGAACTTAGTATCTACAGCCTACATAAGCTATTTCCATACTCTGTTTATTTGAACCTTTCTGTCATAGCCTCGTTTATTTATGACAGGTATCAAATTCGTGTTTTATTCATCAAAGGTCAGGATTTGTTTACAATTTCTTCATCCATCCATTCTTTAGCTGGACTTCCATTTTCTTGAGAAGCGTCTGAAGAGGGTGCGTCCCGCTGGCCGGCGATGTGTAAACTTTCGCCGGCGTGGCTTTGCTTCATTTTTGGCTTGCTTTCTCTGGAGACCCAGTCCCGAACTCTACCCACTCGACACAGGTGACATTGGTTACAGTTAGGTTTCAATGTAGTCTGAAGGCACTATTTGCCTTTAGCCCACTCGGTGTAGGCTACTATGTGAGAAAGGGTTAGGGGTTTTGAGGAATGAATGGGCGATACAGCATATGAGCTCATGGTTGTTTGCTGAGAATCATAATGTACACTGTAGCCTATACGCCACTCGTGATGCAGCATCGTAGGCACAATGTTTCGAGATAACGTGGTCTATCACATGAACGCTCGGCCTGAGATCGCGCCAGGGCGCACGGTCAGTTTATTTGTTTGTTTAGACCTGTTTACTTTTTGCAATCTGATGACTGGCGCCATGCCTGCATAGGCTATTACGTTAGTGAACACGTCATTGTGTAATGTGTAGCTGGTGAGATGCTAGGGCCTATAATATTAGAAGGTCGATTGGTTGATTCATTATCCATTATCCATTATCTTGCCAACAGCTTTTATGCATACTTTACTGGCTGTAGTCCTACAGACTGAGTGACAGACATGTAACACAACAAGGACTTTATCTTTCAGTTCATTTTTATAACACTGAATCAACTAGAAATACCATTTGAGTTGTCACAGTGAGATGTGGTTGCTGCATGGGAACCAGCTCAGGGATTGACTGGGTCCACACTGAGATGTACCACATGATGTAAGGCAGAGCATGTGATTGCCCTCCCTTGACACGTTTTAATAAAAGTACAGGGAGAAAGAAAAATTAGACGAACAGAGGAAGGGAAAGAGGGATCCAAGGGAGAGAACTATTACCATCGGTATAGTGAAGAATAAAAGATGGGGCGCGAATGGGGGCCAAAAAGTTTTCCTCATCTTAAGTAGTTGTGAGGAGCGACAACACGAAAAAGGTGTGTGTGTGTGTGTGTGTGAGAGAGAGAGTGAGAGCGTGTGAGAGAGAGAGTGCGTAGAGTGCGTAGAGTAATTCTACTGTGAAGAACGTCATGCTGGGCTCCAGCTTGGGAGGAATGCTGGTCAGGTGTCAAACTTCTCTCTCTCTCTCTCTCTCTCTCTCTCTCTTAGACAGACATGTAGAAGTTGAGAGAAATAATAACACTCCAACAAATGTTAGGACTGTATTGTGTGGTCATGTGACCCAGGCTCCAATAGCTCTTATAACACCTTAGTAGTTCCTGTGTCAATGTTACACCCATATAAGATATAGCACCATTAAGACTCCCAATGGACATTGACTGCATGCAAACATCATTGTTTGTCTGAGAAATATATTGTGCCAACTGCACTTTATTGATAGTAGCACACATCAGAGGTTTTAAATATAGGTAAAAAATAAATGCTAGACATGTATCCTCCCCCAATGTGGTTCTACACAGTAGGCCATCATGTGGTCTTTTTTTCATCAACTAGCAACAATGGCCAATTTGTAGCAGCATTGATGTTAGCAGTCTAGGCAAGGTGACTACAGTATTGTGGCCTATAGGACCAGTCAATGCCAAGGGCCTTTTCCTACAGGGGCTTCTGTGTTCTTGGGCTAGCTGCAGGTGGTCGTACACTGTGTGTGTGCGTGTGGGCGCGCGTGTGTCTGTGTGTGTGTGTCTGTGTCTGTGTCTGTGTCTGTGTCTTTGTGTGTGTGTGTGTGTGTGTGTGTGTGTGTGTGAGAGAGAGAGAGAGAAAAGAGTGCATAGTCTACAAGCGCGAGCTGGTCTTAAAATGTAATTTCCAGTGTCCTAACTAACCATATATCCATGTGTTTGTGTGTGGCTGCCATCATGGATGCCAAAACAGACAATAGTTAGAATAGCAGGAGGATTTATGCGTGGCACAAGAGTCCCATCCCGACCCACTTTCAAGACTAAATAAAACCTCACAAACACAGCTTTCTTTCTAGCTTCTCAGCAAAAGTGCACGTCGATGACCCACACAGGCACACGTGTACGTACACTTTAAGGTAATCTGAAATTAAGTGCTAGTGTGCCTTACATCATCCTCAGCCTCTTAACCTTTTCCTTCCAACTATTACTTTAAATCCTTCCTATGGACATAAGAACAGTTTCATATTACAGTCTGATTTGACAGTACCTATATGCAAACAGTAGCGTATCCTGTCCAGCAGAGGGCCCCGTTAGGATTGTTTTCTAACCCGCATGTGTCTTGCCCCTCTCTCTCTCTCTCTCTCTCTCTCTCTCTCTCTCTCTCTCTCTCTCTCTCTCTCTCTCTCTCTCTCTCTCTCTCTCTTACACCTCCCTTGCATTTGTTAGCTTTGCCATTTGAACAAATGTTGTTGATTAACTGAGGCATTTGGCATTCATAATGGAAATGATTGACTGACAGCTATAGAACCAGCTGGTAAATTAGATACCTTACTGTTAATTTTTTGAGGTTTTTCATGACTTATTAAAAAGACCAAGACACTGAAAAACAGTTACAAAGCATTTATATGTGACAGACAATGTAAGTAAATAATTTTTTTTGTTAAAAAGAAGCATGCATGTTTAATGCTGAATGTGCACTTACATAAAAAAAATATATGTGAAAGTTAACCGTGATATTAAAAATGACACACACACACAATCTCAGCTACAGATACAGATTATCTGTCGCCCAATCTGTTAGTTCATCTTTCAATCCACTTTTTCTCTCCAGAGAAGGGAATGAATACGACAGGTATTCCTGTAGTAAAAGGCAAGCATGACTTATTGGGGGGAATTTCATCTAGGCTGAGTGATTGAGTTCCAGGTAGAAACCCAAGGAGGGAACTAGAATTCTGCAGTGCCAGGCATGATATTTGCTCTGAATGTGTGTGTGTGGTCGTGCTTGGCACTGTATGAAACCAGGGTATACACTTGCCACATTACCTTGCATCTGACCATCTCCATCTCTGTGTTTGAAGTTCCTCTAGATTGCCCTCTGTTCTGTTGGTTGCTGTGGACACTGACATTGCCCAGGCAGACCGAAACATCATGTGGAGAGCCCTAATGCACAAAGAGTCCCCACCGAGCCAGACCGACCCATTGCTCCACCCACATGATGAGTTAGTGGATGGAGCCGCCTCACCGAGGGGGTCGCGAGGCCGTCGCCACGCCAACTTCGGTGGAGGACGGGGCCATGGGCATTTGATGAGGGTGGGGTGCGTCCTGGGCACCTGTCAGGTTCAGAACCTTAGCCACCGTCTCTACCAGCTGGTCGGACAGAGCGGAAGAGAAGGTTCTTCTCCCATCAACCCTCACAGTCCCCACAGCTACGGTTAGATATCCTCGCCACGTACACCTCCTTATCAGCATCTGTCAGCACGTTGCAACACTCTGCCGATATCATGCCGTCTTGTGTAAGTGACACACGGTAGGCAATAAAGGTGTATCTGTGTCCTTAATGTTACTCGGTCTTCTGCTCATTGCTGCTTACCAGTAGGACCACCATCAAATAACATGAATGATGACGAACGTAAATGTGTCCTATAGTGGCCTTTATACTGTATTGCACACATATTTAGGAAACGTATTGTAGGTTAAAACACGCTGCGTTTATGTTTAATATCAGAGGTGACTGTAGATTCTTTTGTGTTAACATTTGATATAGTGTTTATGTGGACACAACTCTTCTCAATGAGGGAATGCTCAGTCAGGCCTACATCAAGAGGCAGTGAATCTGACTGATGCCCTCTGTCATGGAAGGTCATTGTAGGGCTGAGCTGAACATAACCTGAGCTGAGCTATAATCCACCCCGAGTCTCAAAAACCTAACAAGAAGCTTTACTTCAGACCAGACAGAAACGTACAGTAGGTTAACCTCCAATCCTTCACTCCACAAAGCACTAAAATTACGCATAGTGTAGCTCTTCTTAGCAAATAGACATTTGTCTTATCTCAGCAGGTAAACCAGTAGGCCAGTTTTATTACTAGTGATTCAAATAATAGAACAATTCTAATTTTTGTCACGTCCTGCTATTTTGACCTCATTTCTTTCTGGTATTTTTACTTGCACATATTATACTCTAATGTAAATATTGTTAAAGTTAAGTATGTATTATGAGGTTTTTTAAGTCATTCTAGACATCCACTTTCCATACTTGTTCTCAAAGGTCAAGTGTACATTCTAAACACATAAAAGCACTTTATTGTTGAATTTGTTCATTTTGACTTGAATTGTAATGACATGTTATTTAACTTGAATTAACAAGGATCCCATTACTTTATATTAATTTCCATTAAACACAAGGCGAGAACCTCATCAAAGCATATTTGTACAAACACATCTCTGTTGCTGTCTCTTTGTCTTGTTTTTTGTGGCCTTGCATAATAAAACATTTAATGAATTGTCTTGTATCTGTGTTATACATTTGTTGTCCACATATCCCACCTGAATTTGATGCCTTTAAAAAAGTGAAACGTATTACAGACCTATAATATATTACTCTGAAGTCCTCAGATTGTCAGTTAAATATTGGTATAGTATTGGTGACTTTTCTGCCACAATGATATTATATATATTTATAGGTGCTTTATGCCCACCTTAACACATTGTTTCAAATCTGTAAAACCAAGTTGACCTGCATGTTGCTATAGCTTTGTTGTAATACACTGGCAAGCATATTTTTATGAGCACATGTTGAATAGCTTAATTTACATTTTTAACTGATGAAGTCTCAGATTTCAGTATGGGCTAATGTTGGATTCTGGAGTAACATGACCTTGAGTCTGTCTGGAACCCCCTGATTACAGCATGTATCCATGTAGGCCATAGGTATTGCTCTATCACTCCATGGCTCTTTCAAATCAATGGGCCATTAGAAGCCTGATAATGACTCACTGGTTTAAGTCAGGTGTTTTAGAGCAGAGAGATGTCTACTACACGCAGGGCAAGAATACTCCAGGACCAGGGTTAGGAAACGCTGGTACCACAAAAGTCCTATTATGTACCAAACATGGCTAGTGATTAACAACACAATATTACAATTATTATAACAATATTTGTGACCAATAGCCTACTTCAGCAGCACCATATGTTTATGAGTTACCTTTGTTGACAAGATGCCACTGAACTCTTCTCTAGTTACCCCTTTTCCCTAGAAATCTGCAGCAAAAACGGTCTGAACCTACACAAACATGAACCCTGCCAAATGTCACAACCAATCACAAGCAGTGTGGAAGTAGGTGTGTGCTTGATGCCTATAGTTGCATTTGTATGCATGCACATGTGTCTGTGCATGTTTGTGTTGGTATACGTGTATATCACAAACTACTGACTCATCGTATACCAGCATAAACCAGAAACCTGCTGATCATTTCATACCTAATTCTTCTCTGGAGGAAGAACACTTGCACCGTGAACTTGACCTTAATAGTAAATTGGAACACTTTAACACAGAGGTCAAAAACGATGAACCTCCATTAGCGGAGCGCTTGGTTAAAGTGTGACTGTGTGTCTGTGTTTTGAACAGGTTTTCCAAATACAGTCTCTGACGTGTACCACCACAACAGTTAGTACACTGTGACATTAGCCTTTAAGCCAGCAGCATATATATATATACAAGCTGAGAGCAGCGTCCCACTCAGCCAGACCTGTTCACTTCCCAAAAGCATATTCCAACCGGAGAACGCTTAAGAAGCAATTCACGAAAAATGAGAGTCGTCAGTTTTGTATGTATGGCTGTATCCACTATCTAAAATTATTAAACAATTATAATTGTTTCTTTCCAGCTAGAAGCAGTTTTACACATAAAAAAAAAATAATTTAAACATTTTAACTCAGGGTCCAGACCCATCCTTAGTATATCGGCCAAATTTGGATCTGGAATGGAAGAATAAGGAAGAGTACCGAAACTTTGAGGTAAATGTAGACATTTTAATGTAAATAATCTAATTTAATTACCTAGTTAGGCCTATTATTATTATTATTATTATACTTTTTTATTATTATTATTATACTGTGTTTAGAGTGGAGCTCTGATTGACCGTGTGTTCGACACATACAAGCTCATGCACACCAACCAGACACTGGACTTTGTGAATAAAAAGGTGAGTGCAAGGAAAGCAGAAAACTGCACACACACACACACACACCAAGTGTGTGTGTGTGTGTGTCACACACACACACACTATGGTCATAGTTAGTGTAGTCTGGGCAATTGTAGGACATTTTTTTAGTTACAGTATACTGTATACCATATATATTGAAAATGCAGTTTATATTCTTATTTCTCTAATTTGCATTTACCAACGAAAAGCAATTTGTAAAATGGAAAATTGACACTTAGTAATGTATTTATTAAATAGGTATACACATGCAGTATTCTCTACATTTCTATATTTAACAATGTTTTAATTATTTATGTAGTATAGTATATACTAAAAATAGTGATGTAATTTAGTGTGCACAATATTTAGCAGAATATCAAAACAAGTTTCATGCATTTTAAAATAGCTGTAGACAGTGGCGTTTTGATTGGTTTATGACTAGAGGGGCAAATGTTTGTAAATAAAATGTACTTCAATACACAGCTGAGGCTATTACGGGCTATTAACACAGGAATGCAAAGTACTGCAATCTGTAGGGGTGCCCACTAGGTGTGGGTTTGGTAGGATATTCATATGTTATTCATATGTTACCGGCATGCTTCATTTGGGAGATATTTACA
>JAODUE010060602.1:0-16730 GCA_027564755.1 Amblyopsis hoosieri | reverse complement strand
AAAGACAGGGGAACAATCAAGGAATGAGCGACAGGTGCGGGAGGCCCTGATTGCCACCTGTCACAGATCGGCTGTCACTACTCCGGGCACGGTGCGCGAGAGCGCGCCAGACCGGAGGGCGCGGCCCCGCCGCGGGACGTCAGCTTGACACCCCTGGCCTACACAAACCTTGACTAGAAGGGTCTACAATGTTGATTCAGACGGGACACTGGTACAGTAGCTGCCCAACTGTATGGGCAATTGGAGCTGATAATTGTGATTTGAAAGTTGTGAATTGTGATTTAAAAGTGTGAATGGGCCAGTTCTTTCATGAATTTGTGTTATTTACAAAATGCTTGTGATTTTTTTTTCTGGGTCAATGAAGAACACATTTGGGGAGTAGTTAATTCATTGGATAAGACTGTGTCTAAATGTCTCCCTACTACATATTTAGCAATGTACTGTGTATAAAACTACTGGACACCCCTGGACTTTAAAAGGCCTCTTACTGTAAATGTTGACTATTTTTATTTGGTAACATTTAAATGTTTTAGAAATATACATAATTTGTCTTACTCTTTTTGCGATTTTTTTGTTGTTTTTGTTGTTGTTGTTGTTCTTTGTAACACTTGATTAATTAATTTGAACCAAAATAGCTTTCAGACCTGGATCAATTTTGTAAAAGTGTTTACAATTTTTCCTATCAGGCAAACTGATTATGTGTTTTTACAGTGTCATGGCTTTCCACAATCAAATCAAACAGATAACTCAACTGTGAATACAGTACAGTAACTGCTGCGACAAATGTGAAAGGGGAAAAAACTGGAAAAAGTACTTTATTTTCCTTAAACAATGTGTCAGGGCATGTAATTAAGCTGTTAGAGGACCTCTCTCTCCCCTAGTTATTACCCAGTCATGTAAGTAACAGATAAACAAGTGCTCGTGGGTTAAATTATAGCCTGTCAAAAAGAACTGTAACATTTGTAGTGGAGACACGAGCTCGACTGTGACAGGAAATGAAAAATGGGCACAGAAAATTGAGAAACAATGACATAAAATGGCACTTGAAACCAGGAGCCACTTAGTGTTCTGACAGCCACGGCTGGTTGTGTGAAATTAAGGCAGGCAGAAGATATGTGTAACACACACACACATGCGCACACACACACACACACACACACATATGCGCACACACCATGCATATAAATATGGAGACATGAACCTGCTAATATGCATATGGGTGTATGAATAAATGAATGCATCTGTCATCAGGTTAATGCTCTCTTACACGAATGCTCACATACACATTGTACATTTGCATCACATAACATGATTTGTAGCTGAAACAAACAGTGGCACAGAGAGGGAAGCAGAGCCTGAGAGAGAAATATTCTATCAAAATTGGCTGTTTTGTAAATCTATGCAATTGATTGCTTGATTGCTCGATTGACAGTGTGTGTATGTGTGTGGCAAGGGTCCTGGGCCCCGTTTCCCATATCTCTACAATGATCTTAAGATGCACTTAAGTGCCACGTTATTTTATCGGCGCGTTTCCCGAAAGCATCGTTGTTTAATTGTTTAATTTATCATCAATTAACAAGGGCTCCGGACCACTCGTTAGTCCATCGTAAGAGGACCGTATCTGTTTTGTAATACAGCGCCTCCCTCAACACGCAAAAATCAACAGCAAGGCAGGCATGAGCAATACTCTATTCACTATTATTATTAGGCAGGATGAGTTGAGGCACAGGGACCATGAGGTGGCCAAGAATGTGTAAAACAATAATGTGCTTTATGAGAAGCCATTTTCTTTCCAACTCGCTGAACGTTTCTGAGCAAGTTAAACATAGAGTAGCACATCTCTCGCTCTCTACAAAGGTTTGTAGTGACGGCTCTATCCCCACCCCCCTTCCACATAATGCCTTAATTTCTTTGTTTGATTCGTGCTGAATTTATGTATTACATTTGTATTTTCACTTTACTGTTGGCCTTACTTTGCAGTGTATCGGGGAACAGCAAATATTATAATGACATACGGCAATTGTGATATTGATCGGACACCATTACAGAAAGTTCCATTCTGAACAACGTCACAATTTATTTCATATGCAATTTGACAACTGTATTTGATGTTATCAGTATTATTTTTATTTTTCCTAAGAGCACTTAGTTAGGCTACACACAAAAAAAGCAATTTTGGAGTCTTACACATTTTTTTTTCCACCTGTAGGTTAGTATAATATAAAATACATAATATTTAGTTATGCTGTCAATCCTGTTGAGTGAAATACACCTACTCAACATGTATTTACATTCTCTAAATTAATTTAATAGTATGCTACCTTGGCAACTCCCGTAACGCGGAAGTAAAGATGCTCTTTATTAATGAGCAAGTTACATGCTGCTTAGGGAAACAGGCTTGTAAGTCTGTCGTAGCTAACAGACTCTAACGTGCAACATTAAACCTTAAGTGCGGGAAAGGATGGGTCATTATAATGCGTCAACATTGCTTTAAAGGTGAAGTGATCGTTTGCTAATACACTTATTTTCAAACTCACTGAATTTCTACACATGGTCCAGTCTTACTACACAGCCCTGGCTCTGCAAATGGGAAGATAGGTAAAGTGGTGCAGACTGCACCAGACAACGCTATAGCTATGGCAATATGTGCTTACAGTAATGTCAGGGGCAGAGCTTCTGAGGCAACACTCTATGTCATTTATCCAGAATGCCTGTCTCCACTTTTAGGTATGATTCCAATTCAAACATAATGAAATGAGTTATGCTAAAAGTAGCGCCTTTCAAACAGAAGATTTCAAGGTAATTGGAGACAAACACTGACTCCGCTATCACACTACATACAATGTGCTAGCTAAAACATTTGTTACTTTAACAAACAACAGATGTTTTTATACAGTGGAAATGTAGAGAAACAGTGGGAGTAGTGAGAGAAAATGTGCGATGAGAGCTGTCATCATTGCTCAAGTCTGTTTTACATTGACTGTTTCCCCTGCCTAAATATCTTTCTCTCCACCCCCTTCTCCTTGTTGCGCTTCCCCTTTCCCTGGGAACTTTCTAAGAAGCCACTAATGTTGTGCTGGGGTCAGCCAGAGGTTAAAAAGCGCTTGTTGAGAACACTCATAAATATTTCACCTGCCCCCGCCAGAAGAAAGCTACTTGACTTGTGCGGTGCTCACAAAGAGCAACCAGCAGGGAGGGAGGGAGCAGGGGGTATGTCATGTCCCGTCGACAAGGTGTGTGTGTGTGTGTGT
The DNA here is from genome assembly GCA_027564755.1 of Amblyopsis hoosieri. Taxonomy (NCBI): domain Eukaryota; kingdom Metazoa; phylum Chordata; class Actinopteri; order Percopsiformes; family Amblyopsidae; genus Amblyopsis; species Amblyopsis hoosieri. Next base: position 13,479 of record JAODUE010060602.1, on the reverse strand, counting down.
GTGTGTGTGTGTGTGTGTGTGTGTGTGTGTGCGTGTGCGTGTGTGTGTGTGCGTGTGTGTAAAGTACTTGCCCTCACAAGTGCCAGGGCAGCTCCAGTGAGTCACAGTGCCATGTATACTTCTCTCATCCAACATTTACAAGCCTTCTGCTCCCTTGCCCCCCCCCCTCTCTCCCTCTCTCTCTCTCTCTCTCTCTCTCTCTCTCTGTCTTGACTGGCGATGCTTCTGCCACCTAGTTACCCATGCTCCAGTGCTCTGCTCTCTTCTGTAGCCTCCTATCTCTCACTCTTCATTTCTTCCAGTTTGCAGTTTGTCATCCCCCTGTTATCTGATAGATTTCATTTTTATTTAATTGTTTTAATTGACATGTTACGCCAAGTAATGCCATTGTAGTATTCAGGCATTGGGAAGTCATGTCATGAGGAGACATCAGAGGCCAGTTTTCTGTGAGCATACTGTACTGTTTGAATAGGCCTTTTCTGTTTATTTCTCACTTTGTCCCACATTGGATTTATTTGTTCTCAGTGCATCCACTGCTCTGTGGGCCAGCAGGTGAGCCAAGAGGAATGCATTTAAAAGTAAATAGAAGACACCAACAGGAACTATGACACTGTCGATGTGTAATTAAGCATAGACACGAAGGTCACATGCAGGTTTACGGTAGAGGCTTCCGAGGGCTTTCAGAAAGTGTGGCCTTGTTGAACCTCCATTCAGGATGTTCATTTCAGACAGACAGACATAAGGGAACTAAATTGGACAATGTCTCCATTTTCTTCAAGAGCCAAAGGTGTGTCACAGCAAGCACAAAACAGTTCCCTTGCTGCAAGGCTACGAATGTTGGGGGGTGGGGCTACCATTGCCAGCCTTTGAGAGCATGTGTTGCTTTGCGGACAGTCAGGGTTGTTATTTTTCTCTCTTGTGGAAGCCAGTGTGAAGATTTCAGCAGAACACAAGGTCACAGATTCAAGTCTGCTTTGGCCAGGAGAAATATCAAGGTGAATCGTAACAAAATAATAATTTTATATACAGTATATATCAGAGATGGGGACTCTAGTTTGTAACTTGGACTCGAGTTTGCGACTTGGACTTGAGTCACACTTAATTCTCACACACAATGACTTGAGACTCGACTTGAAACTCGAGATTTGGGACTCGCGAACAATCTATTTTAATAAAGGAATTGTCTGACGAACTAAGTAGTTTGCTTTATATATTTATTATCAAGCGTGTAACATACTTCCTTCTCTCACAGACGCGTCAGCGCCTTGTGGGTGTGTAGTCTTCCGTAAAGCCTACGCTGCGCAGTTAACGTGCAGAGGTCCGTGCAGACACAAACTTATAGGATATGGCCAATATACGTTTGCTTTTATCCATCAGGTCAGTTAAGCATACAGAGCATCAGTGAGAAGATATAGGCTACAGTCAGGGTTTAAAGGGCTGGAGCCAGCCGTAGCTCCAGTGGCTGAACGGTAGCCTACACTTTCAGTAACCGTAAGCTATTATATAATGGAACACTTTTCTCAGATGTATCATTGTTTGTATATATATATATATATATATTATAATAATAATAGGGTTAGCATGTCTGAAACCTCTCCATTACAAACATTTGCAGTTTTGCCATGGTTGCATTATGAACTCAAGTGGCAGGTGAAAACAGGTTTGCGTTCAAGACAGTTAAATGTTTACAGTTACATTCGAACAACGATCACAGCAATCATTTGTGCTTTGCTGCTGCTTAGATAATAGGCTATATGCCACTGAGCAGAACTCACCAGACACATAACGCAGCGAACGTCTTTGAAAGTAGTTTAAAACTAATGTTAAAAACGTTTTCGGTAGAAATTTCACTGAAAGTAGAAAACGTTGGCATGATGATGGCACGTGAGTAAACAAAGTTGTGAAGCTTGCGGTGGGCGTTATTGAGAGAAGACCTAGAGAAGACTGTCATTGTCATTTACGTCAACATGTATGAAATAATGTAACTGGTGTATGCCTTTAATTTGCCTATAAAAAGACGAGACTTGACTTGGAGGCTAGCTCAAAGACTTGAGACTTGACTTGCAAAAAATGACTTGTGAGCATCTCTGATATATATATATACACAGCATATATGCCCTTGACATTGACATCAATATGACAAATAACTTTGTATTGTTATTAAATATAATGACATATTAATTAGAATTAGAATCTTCTTTATTAACTGTACAACGTACGAGCCTAAATTGATTTAATATGCATTTTACACCACACAATATACTGTACAGAATGCTTTATAACCCACATTATTGCATCTGAGCAAGATAGTGGTTGTTTGATGGGGAGAGTGAGACAGAAAAAAAGAATGTTGGAGAGGTGACATCTGTAACCTGAAGGAGCAGGCGAGGGAAACAATTTGTCATGCTCTCCTAAACCATGCCCCCTTCCCACAATCCCTTTCTGCCTGCCCTCTCTACCATTCTCTCTTTTCATTGTGTCTACTTTAGACTTCATTTTGTGTTGCAATCTCATTTAATTGGAGCAGTTCCATTGAATGGCCAATATATGTAATGCCCAAAACACAGACTGTTGAGAGCAGCCCATTGCAGTGTTGACAAGCATTTTGCTAAACCAAGTTTATTTTCATGTGTATTGAAGTAACACAGTACACAATATTCTATCACCCAGGAGACCAAGAATGTTTGTTGTGATGAAAAAAACTAAATATATAAATAAACAAAATAAAGCCATCAAAAGACACCACGATATCAACAGGCATGCAGTATTAACAAAACAAGTGTGCGTTGGACACACACACGCGCGCGCACACGCACACGCACACGCACACTCACACACACATACTTTTGATTAATCATTTAGCTGATTATAATTATAATCAAACACAGGAAGAATTTGGCCATACACTAAGGTTTAGTTATATAATAATAGAGGTGTGGACATTTTTTTTTTAATTAGGAAAAGATGTCTACAATACTGTATATCAACAACGGATAGTTTACAATAATCACACTTCAATGTTGCTGTTGGTTGCTAGAAAATAAGATGAACTAAATTGTTGCATCTTTAATCAAACTAATGAAATGTTATAACAGCTAATTAACACCCAAGATGTAATCCATGGCCATCGCTCTGTTCATTAACATTCATGTTTACTCATTTAGTGTCAACAATTATCATTATCATTACTGTTCACCCTTTACTCTGTGATTGATTATATGTGTGCACATCAATGAGACTTCTTGAGAACTCCAGATTTTTTGTTATTCATATTAAATATTAAGGACAAAAGTATGAAATATTAAACTACTTAACAGAAATCACTAATAAAACTAAGGAGAAATAACTTTTAGAGAAACATTGGTATAAAAACATTGTATTGCATAAAGAATGAACATGGAGACAGACATAATATCACAGGACAAACTGCTCAAAAGGTTTCGAGGGATGTTTACAGAATAATCAATAGAGAAGTGGGGAGGGCAAACGAGGTAGAAAATGAGTGAGCGGCTTTAGCAAGGGTTGCATAGAAAGCAGTCAATAGTGCATGGATTAAAATGTCATGACAGCTCTTTACACACAATCGATGGAGGAAGATTAGCTTAGGGCTACATATGTCTGGTGTCAGTCTGAAGTAATGGGAAAATGTGTAATATGGCTTAGCTTTAGGGAATGGGCAAGTTTTTCTTTAGTGTGTGTTTGCATAAGAGAGTACAGGAGAGTTGTGTGCATGTGGTTGTAATATCAAAAAATCCCCCTTTGTGCCAGCTTTCTCTTCACGACTCGATTTCTGCATGTAACGTGTGGTATGTGTGTGTGTTCAATATTCCTTTGAAACTGGTTTTAATATCACGCCCTCCCTGGAGTGGTTAGCTTCTGTTGGAGCCGTGTTTGAACAGGGAGTGGAAAAAACTCCAGTGTGGCTTGCTGCAAGCTGGAAAGGCACGACAGACAGATGGAGAGGGCAAGACTTAAAATGAAGGGAAAACAACGAAGAAGAAGAGAGAGAGAGGCGATGTCTGTGAGAGGAGTTATTAGAATTGTGTTTGTCCAGAGTTGTGTAGGCACACAGAGAGACCGAGATGGCCAATAACCACACAGACCAAATATTTAGCTCTGTATATGGCCTCAAACAATTGGCATGCTAGAAGAGAATTTAAAGTGTGATGAAAATGAGGATGTTGTATTGTTTCATTGTGATTTTGTTAATAGTGTAATGTGATGTTTTGATAGTCATTGTCAAAAGAATAATTTGGTGCAGAAATATTTACTAGAATAAAAATAAAAATAAACTTGACCTGCCATCTCTCTCTATAAGAGCTTTTTCATAAATGAACAGTTCAAATGGGCACACTGATAACTAATTTATGAGCATTGTGAAACATGTACATGTAGAAAACACATCAAAGACCTCTCTCACTTACTTGGATTTGGTCTTTTGCATGCAAAAATAGCAGACATGCATTGTGTGCCGCTTGCATTGCGGGAAATGCAACATGCAGTTTCCTTTTTACTGTATGTAGTGGGCCATGGCTGTGACCAAGGCTATAGTCCAGTTTTTTTACAAAAAATTACACACTTGAGAAAAATATTCATACCCATGTATAGGCCCAAACAGGATGTGTACCATTTCAACGCATTAGTTGGGAAATGACAGTAACAGTCACGCTAATGTACAGGTACTGTTTGTTTGCCCTCTTAAACGTCTCTCTCCAATGTGTGCCCATCAATGCGCGTGCGCGTGCAAGTGTGCGTGTGTGTGCAAGCGTGTTCGTGTGTGTGTGTGTGTGCACGCGCGCGAGTGCAAGCATGTTTGTGTGTGTGTGCGAGCGAGCATTGTTGCTGCTGGCTCAGTGCTGACTCAGCCTCTTTTACAAACTGACATGGGGCTCAATGGAATAGACCCCCACACACACACACGCACACAAACATATACTACAAGCTCCACAGTGAATCACACTCAAAATGAAAGCATCTCTCTAAGGATCTCTTCTTATTGTCTATATCAAGGCCGTATATAAAAGCTATACAAAGAATAAGTTAAGAAAGAAAACAAGACAAGCACTAATCCAGAGAGTGGGATAGAGAGACAAATGGAGTGGGGGGGAGAGAGAGAGAGAGAGAGAGAGAGAGAGAGAGAGAGAGAGAGAGAGAGAGAGAGAGAGAGAGAGAGTACTGCACCCATGAAGGGAATAATGGATGGGTTAGGAAGGAGGGTGGGGGTGAAACATTCCTAATTGCCGTGCTGGAAGTCGCCAGTTGCTGGTTTACGGGCTTGATGACTCTAATAGGTGTGCCATTTTGATATTGTTGTGGTTAAAAAGCTTTGGCAGGCACAGAGGAGATCTGTCACGGCAGCACACAGAGGGAAGAGAGGCCATCTACAGTACACGTGTGTGTGTGTGTGTGTGTGTGTGTGTAGATGGGGTTGTGCGTCTTCATTTGTGTGGTTCTATTGAATACAAGAGATGAAAATATACAGTAAAGATATACCGTTAATAATTTTGACCCACTAGTAAACAAGTAAATAGACAGAGAAGCAAAGACAATTACATTTCTTTTATTTATTTGCATCTTTAAATGAAAATGCATTTTAAAATGTTCATAGGGTAAAGAAATAATCTGGAACCGAATGTAAGGACTCAATTGGCCTTTCCCAAGCCCCGCCCCTTTCACTTGTCCTACCTAGTTACTGTAACTAGGTAGGACAAAACACCATAGAAAGCTATTACAGCAAAACAGACAATTGACGGAAGGTTCCGTCAGATTAAAAAAAATGCTCAATTGTTATTGGAGGACATGCAACAGGGGCGGGGCTTGGGAAAGGTCAATTCCATAATGTTTTCTACCTTCTACAGGAACATTACTAATATGCATGACACACTGTACATGTAAGCCGGACAGATAGAGCACACATAGAACGCCTTTTTCTGGAGCTCCCTAAAGCCTTTAAAGTCATGGGAATGAAGTGAACCATTATTTGCAATGACTGTCGTCATCAAACATAAACATGTATCCAACAAACGCAGTTACACATCTTATATCCACGTACAATTCTGTATGCAACAAAAACGTTTTTTTGCTATTTAATATAGACGTCATCTCGCAATCATGTACCATGATTGCAACTACTGTATACAAAAAAACAACAATTGTTGAGATTGAGCGGTGGGTCTGATGTGGGTTATTAAGTGTCTGTGTGTGGCTTTACACGGTGAACACACGGAGGATTGGGGAGGGGCAGAGGCACGCGTGGAGCATTACAGAAGAGAGGACAAGAGCGTAAAGATTGGCTAAGTGTCTTAACCGGTCCTCTTAACCTGTCCTTTAACATGTTCCATTGTGGAAAAATACCCCCGGTCACGCCAATAGAGGAGATTTAAATTTAAATTTTAATCACTAGGACAGAAAACAACCTTTTCAAGGGAGTGCTACTTACAGGAACTAGAAGGATCTCTCTCACATGAGAGAGGGAGAGAGGAATAGAGAGAGACAGAGAGAGAGAGAGAGAGAGAGAGAGAGGATGAGAGGAAGAGAGCCACATCGGTTGACAACATAACTAATAAGGATAAATCCTTTCAAATTAATGAAACATTAAAACATATCAATATTTCTTGTGACCCACACAAACACGTCCCACTGCCTATTAAACAAATCACTTCCTATTTTATCTCTTCCCCCGTCTCTCTTTGTCTCACCTCTGTCTCCCTCTCTAACGCATTCCCTCTGGCTATATTTAGCTTTCTCCCACACCTATACCCCCCCTCCCCAGCCCCATCATTACACCCCGCATGGCTGGGATGTGGTGTGAGGGTGTTGTGGGGTTTCCGCTTGTCTGTGGCAGGGTTTTACTGCGAAGACATCGTGGCTTCATTCATTGTGACGAAGGCCAAGATGAAATCTCTCATTCAAATGTGTTTGTCTTAGAGGCGGTGCCAACTGGTGTCACTCAAATTGTTAACAGATGATTGGACCCCCTTCAGATAGTCAGAACAACAAATGTTTGATGATGATTTTTAAACACAGGTGCTGATCAGAACAAGAACCGTGTGGGGAAGATTTCCCAAACGCAGGCACTTAATTTCTGTGTGCACCATCTGAATTACGCACCTGGACGCTGATTGACTGGCATTCAGTAAACAGCTGTCAGGTTGTTTTGAATATAACATTTGCAGACTTTTATCGAGTAGCAACATAAAATCGTTCTGTCAACATGAATATTAAAATCACCTACAAGCACACATAGCGCTAATCAAAGTAAGCAGAGCAGAATGGTAGTCTGCTCATAATAGCTAGATCCAAACATGTTGAACATACAAGTTGTATATAGTGATTGTGCATTTTTATATTACTTGTTGACTAATTGTCTATTCACTCAATACAAAAGCAAATATCTCCTCCCAGTATTTCAACAAGTGATTCATGTTCACTTCACATGCACACTTTCATCCACAATAACATTCTAAGTCACATACATGCTTTAGATCCCTGGTGTACTTTCTATTATTTACTCTGTAGCAAATGGAGTCCCCAATCTGTGTCGTGTTGTGTGAGCAGTAGCTATTTAAACCCCGTCATTTAGATAAGATTAGATTATACTGAATCGTATTAATCCCCTGGCGGAAATTAGGCCATATTATGAATGACTTTGTGGATGTTTGTTTTTCTTAATTTCTTTAGTGAGAGAGAGAGCGTAGCTACAGTAGTAGGACAAGAAAGGAAGGAAGGAAGGAAGGAAGGAGTTGGACGGAGAAACATTTATTCTAGATAGCATTAACATCTGTGATAACAGTGTACTAAACCATTTACAACCATTTACAATCTCGTGCGCGCGCGCGTGCACGCGCACCGAACGAGATTGACTGCAGCGGTGGTGCGGAGTGGTGAGACAGCACCCCGGCGTGAAACGTGGGCTCAGTGAGCCTAGACCCGACAGGGCGGCACAGATGCATTGTGGGAGAACAGCGCGTTGGCGGGAAAGAGCGGTGGAAAAAAGGGAGTAAAGGGTAAACGGCAGAGGGGAGAGTTGCATTGAGAAGGGGGAGAGGTAGGGTGGGGCAGACTGACATTAGCGGATATGACAGCGAGAGAGACGAGAGAGACGGACAGAGGACAGCGGCGGAGGAATAAACGGATTTATAACGGCCTCCCTCACTCATCTCACCTTCAACCGTCCGCTGGCATTGCAGAGGACATGTGACACCGCAGACGTACGCTCAAACGCCTGAGACTCTACACCACTTAATAGACGAGACGGCCTGAGTTGCTCCTCATCTCCTTCTACTTTGCATAAAGAACTTTATAGTATTTTGCCGTCTGCCTCCTTCAATGAAGCACGGACGTCACGATCAAACCTATAATTTGAATGTTTTTTTAACATATTTTTTACACGCTTCCGTACGCTGCAGGCTCTCTGTTGCCTGTAGCCCTTTTAAAAGTACGCTAGACACACGTGTGCACACGCACACACACACACACACACACACACAGAGAAATACTGGGGGCGATACAACAGCAGGAACAGTGTTAGACTGCAGAGTTCTCTGTGGGTCGCCTGCTAAACTTAGAGCAGAAATGAACCAGAAAGAAACATACTGTATGTATGTGTGTGTGTGTGTGTGTGTGTGTGTGTTAAATGTCATGTAATGGTGTCAGGCTCAAAACACAATGCTGATTTCTCCCATTACAACTATTTGAGACACACATTGGCTTTAATGAAACGTGCCTATGACAAACATCTGTGCCTACGTGCGTCGTTTCCACGCAAAGCCCTGCATTCAACGTGAGCTACGTGAGCTACGATCAAATCTCACCCTAGCTCAACTCATTTTCGAGTCAGCTCATACTGTAAGTAGGCTAAATCTTGTGGAGATTCATTGGAGAGTTGTTTTTAGACCATATATTGTGACTGGCATCAAATTGTAGGAATCCAAATATGGGAAAATATAATATTTTGTACGGCCAGTCTAGGACCAGCAAGGGGAACAGTGCGGTACAGTGATGCCAGAGGAAGCTAGCAACATAATTTTGATTCTGCACACTATAGCTTAATATACTGTAGTACAGTAGAGGTTCTAACGGCATCATTTGATGTCTGATACAGACAGAACCTATGTCTAGAGACATATAGGCTCAGTACCTATATGTCTGCAGGAATTGGGTCTGGTCAAGATTAGCAGATTAAAGGGGTGTCATTTATTTCCATGTGAAATTTGGGCTTGTAAAGCCCTATGAGGCTGAAATGTGATTAAAGGCTATATAACAAAAAAACGACTTGACTTGCAACTGGGGACTCCGCTATACTAAAGAAACAGTGCCTTATTCATTGCTTCTAAAATGTATACTTAGACTGTAGACAAGTAGGCTATTCAAAACCTTACGGTAAACAGAAAATGAATGCATAACGTAAAACATTTTATTTATGTGTGATACACATTTCATGTTTTGCTTTCAGTTTTTTTAAAGTTAAATAACACTACTGATACCTGGCTCTGATTGATCTGAAACATCATTAAAATGAATAAGTAAATAAACTTCACAACCATATAATAGTATAGCCTATAAGCTACCAAGAAAACAGACAGGACACAGGTGGTGAGCATGTTTCTCTGCCGCTTGTCTGAGCCGGTCAGAGAAGTTCCCATTCTTGGACAATTTACACATGTCCATGCCAAAAACTCTAGGGGAGAGGCCTCTAAACACAGCAAATTTAAGGGCACGGCGTAAAAGACAATACCTCTACTGTATTTCCGCTGCCAAATTTGTGCCCGATATCTCCCGACCATTCACAGTAATCACACGGGAACCCTGTTGTAAGATGATTTCTGTGCTCGGATTCGTGTTGGTTTCTATGTTAGATTGATTAATGAGGGCCCATGTCTTTCTCCCTCTCTGATCTTTTTTTTTTTGTCCAGCCTTAAAGTTATAGTCAGCTAAATAGGAACATATACAAAGTGGCGAACATCCCTCACAACAATTGTATTTCTCTATAATTTAATTTTGTTCATTTCACCTAATTTTTCTTTCTTTCTTTCTCTCTTTATTTCTTTACTCTCTCTCTCTACTTCTACTGGATCCCTAAACCCCTACCTGTAACGTTTAGCGACGACAAGGAAGCGTGATAAACGAAACAGTGGTTTTAATCTTGAACTGAAAGCAACACATACAATAACCCACGAGAAAAGAAACAACCAAACAAACACTAAATACTTGTGGGTGTTGAGCCAACTCAAAACAGGTGCAGAAACAGGGAGGGGAAGGGCTGCCACGACGCCTTGGGCGGTGGTTAGCGAACCGACGTGGCAGCGCGCCGGCGGAGAGGGAGCCTGGACACACCCCCGGACCTAGGTGTAACAATACCAGTTACCCAAATATTTAAATGTAGACCTGTGCTTGTTTAATTAAAGTTACAGTCAGCCATTGCTAGCTAAATGTAAGATAATACACTTTTTGTCAAGTTCACCAACTATCTCCTACTGTAGCATTTCGCTGTCTTACCGTTTTCTGTGCGTGTTGAAGAAATTATCATATACTTCTACACAACTCTGGCTCCATATATAGCAACATAAACAAAGTGGCGAACACCGCTCGTATCAACAAAGCCGTAGCACTACGCTTTGCTTCACAATGCATTTCAACGTGTGAGACACCGCTGTGGAGGACCGCAGATCGATACTGTTTTCATTTGAGCTCAAAGTTAGCATGAATGACTGACTATACCTTAAAGGTTCAAAAAGCAGTTAGAATAAGGTCAGCGCTAATTAAGTGATGGGCTGACAAATGTGCACACTAATTAAGCTAACATGTGTGTGTGATTAAAGATAAGGCGGCTTCTGTGATAAAAAAAAGTGATGATGCTAGCATGTGTGTGTGTGTGTGTGGGAGAGAGAGCGAGAGAGAGATAGAGAGAGAGAGATTAAATAAAAGACTGGGATGTTAGCACATGGTGTTTTTTGTCTTATGTTCACAGTTGAATGTTCTTTTTCATCCTGTGTTAAATATTCCTCTGTGTGTGTGTGTGTGTGTGTGTGTGTGTGTGTGTGTGTGTGTGCGTGTGTGTGTGTGTGTGTTCCCATTATCTTTAAACGTCTGTGATTCAAGCACAACCCAGCTGTTTTCCTCCTCCCCGTCCCCACCCCCGTCCCTCTACGCCCACTGATCTACCTCCTGCAACCCTCCATCTCTTCCCACTGTGTTTCTGTGTCTCACTCTCCCACTCGCTGACTGGCTTCCCTTCCCATCAGGCACTGCAGCAGCAGTCAATAGCAACCCCCCCTTTCGCACAAGTTCAAAGGAGCTTTTACAGGAAGGGCAGAAATATTCATCACCAAAATGCAACCCAGTAACAGGCATGCCCCCCCCCCTCTCTCTCTCTCTCCCTATATCTCTCTCACTCACTCAAGCTTTTTCAACCTCGCCATTCTCTTTTTATTTTGCTTGTTATTTTTATTTTTCTCGCTCTCTGCTTACCAGTAGTGTAAAAATATAATTTTCATACATGCAACACAAACAGCTTTAAACACTTCAAATTGCAATAATTTGAAATCAATCTGGTTGCCGTGGAAATAGAAAACAGGTACTGAGCTAATGCCATAGAACAATATAAATAATAATTATAAATATACCTATACAGGCACACTCAGCACTGTCCACAAAATCCTTATAAGCTCTTCAGCTATTCAAAAAGAAACTCTTTGTTTCTATTGAGGCCTTGTTTTTGTTATTAACATGTTTACAGTTTATTATCCCTGGAGTTTTGTGCTACCATTTTATAAACGTCACAAAATGGAGTAGCAGTTGCCGTTTCAAGAGAGAGACTAAACAGTGTTGTATATTTAGTTCAAATTCGATACTCTGGAGGACATTTCATTGGTCTTTGCTCTTTAGACAATGTCGAGGGATCCCGGTTTATTTACGGTGGGGGTTGGGGGGGGGGGGGGAAGGGGGGAAGTGGGGGAGGCTCATAGCTCAAAATCTATTTAGCAAAGCTTAGACTACTGTTGGCTATTTTTCGAAAATGTATACATTTATACATACATACAAATACATACATTTATCAATGGGATGTTTCCAAATCAGCTCAATATTTAGACTAATATTTTGATTATTTATGTATTTTAGGTGGGCTTACCTGTTGTGCTATTATGAGATCCAGACAGGCCCCTGCATTTATCTAAGTGCATGCTAAAGCATTAGCCTAAGTAGATCATAATAAGGAGTCATAATATCTATAACTAATATATAACTTAAAATAAAACAATATATTAACTTATCCTGCTGAGCAATAAGTAACGTGTTGCTGTAGTCTATAGAGGCATGTTTGACCTTCAAGTGAATTGTCGAACTTGTTATATCAGGCTTTTCCTACATACAAATGAAGATATTGTAAATGTATGAACTGAAACCAAGTTACAGTTGGAGTTGAAGTTCGCTACAAAGCGAATTAACGACGATTCACTCATGCATGAATCATACAGCAATAGTTATAAGCATAATCCATAAGATATAGAAAAATAGAAATGCTGTCTTCAGAACGGTTTGTCATATTTTACATGCGGTATAGCCTACATGCTAATAAGTGTCTCTCAGACCTGTGATTGACGGTGTCCCTTTATTTATGTGAGTGAACGTGTGGTTAGATGTGTGTGTGTGTGTGTAGCGTTTTAAACTGTATACAGACTGTGTGTGCAGTGTGTACAAACGTGTGCATGTGAAGCGCATGTGCGTGTGTGCTGTCTGTGTACAATTAGGTCAATGTAGGTAATTACAGTAAGCATGTTAGTGTGTGTCTGTGTGTGTGTGTGTGTGTGTGTCTGGGGAAATATTCTGAGGTGGGATTAGAGCAGGTCTATTTCTCTTGTAGTCAATGGTGTGTAATAGAAATACATGTACCTGAGTTATTGACTCCAAAGCTACAGAGCTGCAGCTCTGGCAGCTCTAACAGCTCTAGCAGCACGTCAGTGTGAGTGCCTTCATTGGAGAGCTGTGGTGCATGGCAGACAACTGTGGTTGGCCAGAGCCTATCAGCTACAGGGTATACATGCACGCACACACACACACACACACACACACACACACAGTTGAAGTCACACATGTTCGTACACAAGGAAACACGCCTCATTTACAATACTGACGGGCGAATGCGCGCACGTGCCACACAGCAAGTGCACACAGGTGTACACACGCACGCACACATGCAGCGCACATGCAAACGCACACACACAATATTAAGTGTAGATGCAAAAACAAATGCGTTCTAGTATTCTGTCGCTCACTCTGACAGCAGCCGACCTCTGTGGAAGAACGACTCAGGCTTAGCCTCCTGCCTGCCTGGCTGAGTGCCTGATGCACACACACACACAACACACACACACACACACACACACACACACACACACACACACACACACCCACACACCACAAACACACACTCACACACGACCACACGACACAACACGCACACAACACGGCGAAAACAGC
>JAODUE010060591.1:0-16733 GCA_027564755.1 Amblyopsis hoosieri | reverse complement strand
GGTATGGTGCATGGACCGAACCGCAACGTCTGTACCGAACGGTTCAATACGAATACACGAACCGTTACACCCCTAATCACTACTCTGAGCAGCCAGGAAAAGACAGAGGGCAATATGCCCTTCTCAGTTGGAAACAATCCCCACAAGCATGACAAGGCGCGGCGCAACTCATCAAATGTTAAGCGGGTCATTCAAGTTTTGGATCTACATGGTGTACATTTATTGCAGACTATGATCTTCCAGTCCCAGAAATCACTAACAAGTGTCCGCTGCAGGTAGGCCTATATGAGGCTTACCTGTCCGTCATTGCATGCCCCCCTCCCTCGCCTTTGATTCAACACCTCGGATGCAATCGAAACAGGGAACTTACTTTTGTTCTCATGACCGTCCCGGCCTTTGTGTGGAGTTTGCACGTTCTCCTGTGTCTGCGTGGGTTTCCTCCGGGTGCTCGGGTTTCCCCCACTATCACAAACATGTTGGGTTCACTCTCCAGTCAGTGCCATCCGACTAGTGACACTGTCTTAAATCAGGAGGTCGGGTGCTGCACAGCAGCTGCCCACTGCTCCCTTGAGGGATGGGTTAAATGCAGATGAATGTTGCTATGTGTATGTGACAATAGAAACCCCTTTAGGATACTGTTGTTGTGTTTGGTCTGCACCACTTTGATTAAAAAAAGATGGCAGTCTGCAAAACAGACTTCCTGTCAGGTTCTGCTGGCGGGTGGACCCAAAATGCACGACAGCAGGGTAAGTTGAACACTGATTTAATGACGAAAGCAAGACGAGGACAAAATGACAATGAACCACCGAACACAAGGCATAACTCAAGAGCTTATAAATGAAGACACAACACAGGCCATTGGACAGAACGTAAGGGAGCAGGTGAAACCAATACACAAACAACACAGGGAATCAGAAGGGCGGGGGAAGACAGCAGGCGAAAAGAACAGAAACAAAAGCCAGGGCAATGGGGGGCGGACCGTGACAGCTATTTTCTCGATAAATTGGAGTAATTGCATCCTAAGCAAAAAATGACATCACACTCCCTCTGTATGTTGCAATCTGAGCTCTTCTGTTGGTTTTCACAATGAGTGCGTGCTTACGGCTTGTGTGTGTGTGTGTGTGTGTGTGTGTGCAGTGGGGTGGTGGGGGGGCAACAAAACATGTGTTTTTGTCTGAGATGATGGTGCTCCAGTGTGACATCTAGTGGCTTACAAAGTCAGATATAGTCAGTTTAGTAACGGAACTGGGCCACAGAAAACCCAGCTTTAATAAAACAAAGAAGAGTTAAGTAGTCTTTTGAGAGTGATTATCACAGTCAGGCAGTGTGACAGAACAGTCCTAATGTCCTTCACATCTGCAGTGTGCTGAGGAAGCAAAAAGAGCAGCCCTGGTCATGGAAAATCCTTTAGTTTCTCAGAATACTTGATGTTGTCTTTCTTCTCTGGCTGTGTTCCCTTCCCTGGTACTGAACTCTGCAGCTTAATCTCATTGAAGTTAGTACATTTCTTTTGATTTGTTTGATAATGAAGGTGCTCTTCGCAATTCTCAATTCTTAGATGAACATTTATTTAAAGATACAAATCAGGATTGTTGGTAGAGAGGGGTTGTGAAAAGGAAGCGTTGCTCAGCCCGAAGTTCAGACGGGCTTGGGGACAGGCGGCGGGAGCTGACGCAGCAGAGAATTAGCGGGGAAGCAATTGGAAGAGAACAAGCCGGGATGCCCAGCGAGGGGTGGGGAGGGGTTTGGAGTAAATCAGACTGCGTGAGAGCGCGTGGAGAGCCTTGGAGATGGAGGATACAAAGACGTTGATTGATGGCAGAACGGCAAATCGGTTGTTTATCACTGGAGCCGAGACTGTGTTAAGTAGGGTGAGGGGGTGTGGGTGACTGCTGCATGAGAAAAATAATAATTTTGAAGTAGTAGAGTATTGGGGCTTGAGGCAAAACATTTGAGAATCTCTTCTTTTCAATGAAAATTAATAAGGCAGGGATGATGTAAGTGCAAGGATGTGAGGAGAGATAGCTGGTTGTTGATGGGTAGGCTACATAAAGAATTTAGTGCATTTTCTAATCCATGACCCTCCAGATTTTCTTAACTAGTTTACTGTTTCAGCATCAATTCAATCAATGAATCCTGCAAAACATAAAACGTGTGCTGAGCACAGCTCAATAGGAGTGATACATGGGTTGTGTGGTGACGTGTTTTACTACTACTATCGTGTTTTTGTTTTTGTTTTATCTTAATTTGGTTTTCATCTATTTATGTATAGCGCTCTGTTTATTCCTGACCTTTTTTTTATCCTGTCAGGAGACAGTTTCAAAGTATTTGTACAGTATTAGGAAATGTCAGCTAATAAGAAATAACTTGAGCAAATTACTTGAGAGAGACATAATATATTCAGTCTTGTGATCCATTTCCAACCCTTCCTCCAGGCTTTAGCCTTGTGATGGTGCAGATATTATCAATGTCTCCAAGGAATAATCATGTCATACAGACTCTTCTACCTGGGTTATAATGCGCTGATGAATTGGAGCTCTAAAGTGTAAACGGCAGGAAAGCAATGTCTGGTCTTGCAGGGTGTTTGGCTGTGGGTTTGTGGGTTATTTAATGGAACAGGTGTTCCCTTATCTGGCTGATATGAGAGCTGGGAAATGAATTTGCTCCTGCCTAATTTACATTCATACGGAACAAAGGAATTGAGGAGCACCAAGGTTTTTCCTCACAATCTGCAGCATTTCCATTAATTTGATTTTGAGCAACGTTGTTTCCGTATCAGCTGCGTTTCTGATTTAATCTTGTTTTGTGCTGTTAATGGAACACTAATGCAAAACCATGATGATAATAACGAAGTGTAGCATGTAGCACTGTCACATTCTCACAATATGTATAAAAGGAGAAAATCGAAGACTGTCACTAGCAGTGCATACAATCATCT
Organism: Amblyopsis hoosieri; assembly: GCA_027564755.1. Classification (NCBI taxonomy): domain Eukaryota; kingdom Metazoa; phylum Chordata; class Actinopteri; order Percopsiformes; family Amblyopsidae; genus Amblyopsis; species Amblyopsis hoosieri. Next base: position 13,795 of record JAODUE010060591.1, on the reverse strand, counting down.
TTTCTTTGTAAGAACAAATGGACACAACTATTCCTTCATTTAGATAGAATAGGTTGAGGCAATGAGATTGTACCGCTTCTGCTAGAATTGTACAATAAATCTATTTCTGTGGTTTTACTAAGTAGCATTTTACAAAGATGACAAGGCAATTAGGAATAGTTTTAAATATTCTGTTAGTTATGTTGTTGGGTTTTAATGTTGCCAGTAAATATAACCTTCATAGAGCTGCAATCTCTACAGAGGGAAATACCACCTGCAGTGGCATTTCACTAACAAGGCCGGGAGGGTGTAGCCCAACATTTCAATCAATGGGGTATGTATAGTTGTTTACATACTGGATGTAGATGATCAAACATCTAATGTAGATCTATGAATTAAAACAAAAACTATGTGATGAAGCTAATAGCAATTGTGAAGTGGCTGTCGTATTGGTGTAAAGACCACATTTCCAGTTTGTACACACACACACACACACACAGTGTGTCAACAAGTTGCTTCATATCAAAAGACTGGAAACAGTGGAGTGATGACTCATGCCTTCGGGTGGGTGTGGGGTTTAAGGTTGAAAGGGGTTTGCCTTCCAGCTCCACAAATACTCTGATGTACATGTAGGCCATGAACAGGTGAACTATGGAGGCAGAGGCACGCATTGAGGGATGAAGACACATTGGTTTGGCCAGAGGCTCCAAAGTTTATTTTTTTATTTATTTTTTTTTTCCAGGAACCCAATTTCTCAAAACCCCATTGTGGGGTATTTTTACAGCAGTAACGCTACTGAAATTGGAAGGATACGTTTCGGGTGAGTTTGACAGTTTTCTCAATTGGGCCCCGTTTACATTCTAATCTATGAAATCTTGACAGCGGAGAATTGCCAGATTTCTGGAATTCCCCTTTTAGACAAACTGCTGTTGTACACATTGTTTACACGTACACACAGCAATATATGGCTGTTATGGTCAAACGGGGGCATTTGTGTGCTGCTTGCCAAGTGGACCACGTGCTGTCACTGCGTCGCCTACGCCTGTGACTGGTCTGTCGTGACTGGTCTGCCGCACCTGGTGCTACGCATTACCAATGCTGTCCACGGCTCCGCGTATCTGGCGTCCCCCACCACAGCCCGTCTGTGTTGCTTCGTGCAAACGCTCTCCATTGAATCATACATTAGACATGAAAGTAGAGGGAGAGACTGATTAGAGATCATTATTAAAGGTTAAGTCAGCTATTCCAAGCTAAATGTAAGCTAATACACTTTTTTGTCAAATTCAACAAATATCTCTTTGCATTTCGCTAGCTTACTGTTCTCTGTGCGTGTTGAAAAAATAACTGTACTTCTACACAGCCCTGGCTCCGTAAATTCGAACATGAACAAAGTGGCGAACGCTGCTCGTATCAACTGCCGTAGTACTGCACTTTGCTTCACGATGCATTTCTACGTGTGATCCGCCGTAATTATATTAATTTGAGTCATCGGTCTAGTATTTTGGTGGAGGTGTGTGTGTGTGTGTTCGTGCGTACGTTACGTGGAGTTAACCAAGCCACACAAGGGCCTGTCAGAGGTCTTGTCCTGTAATTTAACACAGTGTGGCAGCAGCATGTCTGCCATCAGGCCGTCACTGTCACATCCCAGCCACGTGACACGTGACGCCCTTGGCCTGGTTCTAATAGAATATAATTTCACAGACAGGGCTAAGTGTTCACGTCACTTGCTGCACATCGCATTTGCACTGGTGAACAGCAACAAAAAGAAAGAATCAAAGGGATTTATATCAGCGTGACCCCCATTCCCCCCAACCCCTCCAAAAGTGTCAGTGGGAGCTCATTCCTAAATTAGTGTTGCCAATCAATTATTTTATGCTATTAAAATAAGTGGTTTATGGTAGACCATCCCCCATGAAATAGATCCTCTTTTATGCTTGCAGGTGCTTGCATGGTCTCCTTGGGGGTCACGGGTCAAACAAGTTAGAAAACAACTGTTACTGTAATGTAATGCAGAGCAGACAGTGCAGGCTACTCTTTATTCCCTACACCCAGTCTGTATTGAACTGAATGCATAAAAGGGGGGGGTGGGAAGAAATCTACCATTTCTAATCTGATTTTGCCGTTCTTGCCTGCCAAGCTTTGTGCAAGTCAATCTCCTACTCTTCATTATCCTTCTTTTCTGGTCTTTCAGTCAGCCTGTTGTGTTCCCCACTATGGAGCCATGGTCTCCAGTCTCTCTCTAGAGTAACCAAGGGTGCTGGAGTAGCTGTTACACAGGAGGGTTATTGGCACACAGGACATGATGACATGAACACTACATCACTTATATCACATTTGTAATGGCCTCTTTTGCCACACTATTGGGATTATTGTACAGCATACTACAGTAATAGCCTGAGCATCAATCAGTTTAGCATTTTCTAATTGCAGAATGTTGCCATATGTATACAGTGAATGCCCCTACAGACATGGCTGTTGCATTAAATGATCACTTTGAGCAGAGTGTGGTTGAATACAGTGTGTTATGTGGTGAGGAATGACACTATCGCTGATTAGAGTCTCCTCTGGGAGGCCCTCTTATCCCATGCGCCGCAAAACCAGAGCTACAGTAGCATCCATCAGCTACACTAAAATCACTGTAAATGTACTTTGTTTACTACATGTAATTGTATTTCTGAGTTAAAAGCCACTGTAAAAAAACTAGCCTGTCTGTTCTAATTTGTCAGTTGCATTAAAATGCATCACTTTTTATAAGTGATGCCTACTACTATAGCCTGTTAAAAGCCTACTACCTCTATTGCTTATTGCAACAATTGTATTAATCTATGTCAATGACAATTGGTATTGAATATTAATTTAGTAATTTGAATCTATACATGAGTGTAGTATTGTTATTATTGGGTAACTGGGTATCCCACAGTTGTCTCTCACAGTTGGTTTTATGGCAGAGCCATATATTTTAATGATGTGATCACAGGTTGTTTGTGCTATAATCAAATAATTTCCCTTGATGAGTAGACTAGTCACCAAATGATGTTTAATCATCAATCACTTGCATCGAGTGACTTGAAGAGATACCCTGACAGGGAGATTCAGTATGCTTTTATTTATGTATTAATTGTCCCACATTGACTGTCACAATGTACTTTAATTATATGCCTTTATCATGTGGTTAATCTGTACATAGACAGATCTGTGATCTCTGAATTCCCCTGAAACACTCATTAAAGCCAAACATAAGTTTTTTTTCTTCTCCTGTTGAAACCACTTAAGTATATTGACTGACATCATTTAGGATTACAGTGACTGCAACCTTAACCCCATCACCTCCAAAGATGTAAAACACGTGAGCTAGGCCTGTTCTTCATATTGGTATAAGCACAGGACCACTTCTGTGATGCTACAGTATTGTATTTGGATTGCCCTTCCTAATGCAGGAGTCAATGCCTCTCAGGAAGTCTGGCCTTTTGAAATGTCAGTCATTTCAGAGACTTATCTATTTTGACAGGACATTTCCATTTGCTTTTTCTACTTTTCTTTTTTTAAGTGCTCTCCATTTTAATAAACTTTACTGTATACAATATTCTAGATTAACAGGTTTAACTGTCAGGAGTATAAAAGGCCCCCTTTGATTCTTATACGGGTCACAGAACAACTCTTACAAGATCTGTTCTCCAGCCAATGGTAACCAGTCAATCTTATTTAAGTTTCATGCACTTGACCTTAACACCAACCTTTAAACACTCAGATGAAAGTGCTTTACTTTCACAAAGGTCACTCCCACATATTTCTTCAGTTCCCATCAGTACAGTGCTTGGCGGAGGAGATTTAAAGGGTAAACCAGTTAACTTCTGCTCTGTGCCTACATCATGAATCTATTCCTGGACATATTTAGCCTTGGTATTCTTCTGTTATGGAGCAAATTGACAGTTTGTGAAAGCTTACTTGAACAGAGGTGATATTTATAGAGGTGGTTGTTGTAATACAGTTTTCTTGATGTGAGTGATCTTTCATTGGTTGTTCTTTATCCCTGTGTGATTACTGTATGTCCTCCATATTATCATCTCACAGTATATAGCCTTGTTCTGTATTATACCACAGAGGTTGATTATTTTGTCAGAACTACTACCGTACTACTACAGTACTGTATGCCAACCCAAAACTGAGTGAGCGACAGCTTAGCTCTCATGTGGACTACCAATTACAGTAGCACAGCTGTTGCTCATTGGCTAACCAGGGCTCTGTAATAGCTTTTCAGGTTAGTGTAGGTTTCGCTGCAAAAATCTAATTAAATAATTCATTTGAGATTTTTGGTTATTATTGCTATGGGGACAATAGATTATATTTAAAAACAAACACGGCCATCAAAAATACAGTATCTTACTATGAAAATAATATGTCCTTTTGAAATCTGTAATGTTGGGCTAAATGATTTTGGAAAATGCAAATTTTCGGACATATTGCAATTTGATTTGGGATATAAGTAGCAATTAATATAATTTAAGTTCAATATATATATATAACATTTAAAACATATTAGGTAGCATTACCCAGTGTTTCCCACGCATTGACAATCCCATGACGGCTCGCAAAAGTTACATTTCTTCTGCCATAGTTTCATAATGAAGCAAACTTTTCATAATAACAATGCTAAGCTGGTTGAACACTATTGCACAGCGGATAATTTTGGCAGCCTTTTCTCCACTTAGCGTTGCACACACTGATCGTGCAGTTAACCACACAGACACGTAGCTACCCTGTTCCAAAGAGCTTTAATTGAAACATTCTTTTATCGTTATCATAATTCCTGCGCGCACGCTCACAGACTGTAGCCTTGGTAAATTGCGTTCGAGTAACTTCGAAAACACGTTCCCATGTTATTTTAGCTACATCATTATAATATCATATATAACATTAAGTGGAAATATATACAGTACAGCCTATGTGACCATGTCACAATTTTGAGAAACCTATTATTACATAGGCTATTTTATTTTATGAAAAGTCAAACATGATCATATTACACACACTGTAATCATGTCACCTCTAGGGATGTCACGAGAACATATATACATACATACACATACATACATATACATATACATACATACACACACACACCTGATACTTCGGTACCAAGTCGATGCCAGAATTCTTAAAACACGACGGTACTCGTTTTTGTACAGTACCATAGGTCACGGGGTTCCAACTTGGATCCAACATGTGAAAGATGGCAAGTGCGGTGGCAATTGAAGCTGCTGCTTCAATTGCTCAGAGAAGCACCTCAGACAGACATCCAGATTTATTTAAAGAATTCAAGGTGAGTTTCTTCGCATTATACAACGTACATTAACAGCGTGTCCAAGTGTTATGTCCTTATCCTATAGTATTATATTATTTTTGTTAACCAAACTATGTTCCATAACGCATTTGCAATGGCTAAATGCTAAAGGCTTCTGTAGCTTACAATAGTCTACTGTGATTAGGCTAACGTAATATAAATAGCTTGTATAGTGGAGTCATTTATATCGATCACGTCTGTCCAGGTTAATTTGATCACCAAATGATCATTCTATTTTTTTAGATTACCATTTCATTACCATATATACTTTTTGACATTATAAATTAATTTATTTGCTACTAACTAGTTTATTGACTTTCAAAATACGGGCATTAGCCTACGTGACCGCAATGATTATCAATCTGCGTGTGTGTGTGGCCTTTGCTGTTTTCTTAGTTATTTTGCCAATACCTGATAACTGAAATGTTGTTTCCTTTCACAGTATCAGCCAGATGAGTATGTTGACCAGGAGAGGCAGAAGCGATGTCACCAAACACATGTACAGCCAACCATATCAGAAGCTTTTCAGAGGCACAGAAAATATGATAACTGAAATGAAGCAATGAAATTGGATAGGGTTGTTACTGAATTTAATGCTTGAGCAGTTTAACCCCAGATATCAGATACAAAGTATACATTATTTCATTTACACAGAGATCCGCAAAATCAACACTGAAACTAGAGACCTCATAACCCAGCATCTCAGAGAGAAGGCATTTTATGCCTGCACAACTGATCTGTGGACAAGCAGAGCTGCAGACACATTCATGTCTATTACTATGCAGTACATAACAGTCGTGTGATGTACTCCTGGGGCCTCATGTATCAACCGTGCGTAAATTTCGAACTAAAGTTTGGCGTACGTGGAATATTTCCGATTTAGACTCATTTGTTAGCTTAGCAGGATGTCCATTGCCTTCTGTATGTGCTTCAACTTGTCTCCCATGTGCAGTCAGTGGAACAGGTATTTGGTGCAGGCCTTATAATTCTATTGGTGGGCTCCAGCAGGGACTGCGCTCTCTGTCTGTTAATGAGTTAAACAACTGAATAGTACACAGATGTGTACAGTACATACCCAAATACAACATATTGCGATATATATCGTGTATCGCCATTCAGCCAAAGAATTTCGAGAAATTACTTTTTTCCCATATTGCGCTCAACATTAGTGTGGCATGTGCAAGCCTGTAGCTATCACATTTCTTTGGGGCATGGGTCAAAATAAGTTGACAAATACTTAGTAGTAGTAGTTCAGCCTGTTAAAACTGAAAACTGGTCTCATGATTTGCTTCTTCTCCACCAAGCCTCCAAGCAATTTAATTTATCTTCATCTCCTACTCAAATCTTCCCTTTGCTTATTTAATGTCACCTCTGCTTTCTGTGGCTGCCATCTCCAATCATTTGGATGTCTTCCCACTCTTCCTTCCTCAGTGTCACATTAATTCATCCATCCATCATCTATCAACATTTACCAGGTGAGATTAGGTTTTAAGAGTGTTAACACTCAAAAGTGCTTCAGCCTTTCCAAAAAAACCTGGGAAATGCTGGGGCGAAAATGTTCTACCTTATTAGTAAATTTCTATTTTAAAGTGAAGTTTTAACATTTAAAAGCAGATGATGTGGTATTGAAACATACCCTGCCATTTTCAAGCATGCTTGAAATTATTGTAACCAAGCAGATGTGAACAGATGTGTAATTATCAACCTTTAACTGGATCTGCATAAAAGACAATCATGGTTGGGGTATGGGGGGATTATTGACGTGACGTGTATAATGTGTAGTTCTGTGTTGTCAATATTAACACCATCAACCATTAACTATTACTTTGTTTACAGCCTAAATAAAAATTTTAGGTTGCAGTTACATTTTAATAGTAGTCTACGCATAGTTTTATTTCAGTTAAAATGGGATTAGATTCCCTTTGTTAGTGATTCCTCTACTGTATCTAAAGCTAGAACTACACCAAGGCATTGTTGTCTCGCTAGTATCGCTGGTTCAAGATTTGAATCGCTAGAAAAAGTTGATCGGGATTGGTTAGTTGGAGTCAACCAGCGACCTGGCAATTTCATTATGATAAGCAATCTCTCCCACACACGAGCAAAAATTGTTGTGTTGTAGTTCTAGCTTTAAAGTGTAACTGTACCCTACATTGTGTTTTTTGAGATGTAAACTAAACAAGACTGTACTGTGATGATATATATGCATAAATGCTGACGTTAATATAGACAAAAATCCTTGTTTTTAAAAAAATCTAAATTTTTATGATCTGCCTGTCATATTTGATAAAACGTGTTTCAAGACTTGGCTGGTATTCCTTGTCTGCATGTGCATGATCAAATTCAAATGTTAATGGGTCCTCCATCCCCTCACTCAGCTCATTGACTACTGTACGTTTTAGCATTTTCCAAAGTTGTGCAATGAGTGGAGTCAGTCTCAGAGCTGGGGTGCAATTACACTTTAAAGATATTGTAATGTGTGTGCTCTGCTGTGCTCACCATTACGTACAGTAGATAAGACGGAATACTATGTACCGTAGTGTGAGCAGTGCATCAATTTGTACAGGATTTATAATGGCAGGTAGCGTGCACTTGGCATTATTTGAAAGACCTCACTTGTTTCAAAGCAGTACCTGTGAACATCCCACTTGTACTTAGACTTTTTTTTGGAACAGGAAACCTTGCTTGCTTCACATCCTCTCCTCTTGTACTGGACAGATAAAGACCCTCATCTCTCTCTGTCTCGTTCCATCTCTCCACAGGAGGTATTCTGTGTTCTGCCCCCAAATAGGCGTAGGTGCTATTGAATGTTTTGAGTGATTTGTGTTTTGATCCAAACTCAGCAGGAGCACGAGTAAGTGGTTTGTTTACTGACTAGTGATGCTTTTGGTGTTTAGCTACGCAGATGCCATATATCTCAAAAGAATCACTTGCCAAATCCATCGTCCATTGTTGTGACGTAATTCACCCCATATTAACATTATATGTCATAATTTAATACTAATACAGGGCAGCAAACTATTGTTTATGGCGACAATGATAATCCCAGCATTGGACAAATGTCTATGGGGACAATTAGGTGATACTGGATGAACAAGAATTTTCCTTTAATACATTTTAGTTTCTTAAGAAGAGTTTCTTCAGGAGTACATGTATGTTGCTTAAAACAATGACATCAGTGTTTCCCACTGAATTTTGTGTGGCAAAGCAGGGCTTTATGCTTTCTTTTCCACCAAGGAGCACATTTGCTTCAAATGCAAAATATTTAGCCACCAAATATTTGGTTGCAAAGTTGAATTTCTATTTAGAAAAAAACAAATTGCAACATTCACCTTTTTGTATTTTGTGTTTTAATTTACGGTTTTTATTGTAGTTTGTATTGTATCGATTGTCTTGGTCAGGCTCTGTAGTTTGGTTTTAAGTTTGCTCAAAATGTTGACATATCTAGACTCCTTCCTACACTTTCCTACTCAAGTACTGAAAATGTCATTATTATATTTTAATTGGATATGGTTTCTAAAATGTATATTCCTGGTTTAATCATATGTCCAATACTATAGTATATACAGTGAGGAAAAAGATTATTTGATCCCCTGCTGATTTTGTTTGATTTAGTTTGCCCACTGACCAATACATTTTCAGTCTATAATTTTAATGGTAGGTTTATGTGAACATTGAGAGACGGAATAACAAAAAACATCCAGAATACCAATGTTATACATTGATTTGCATGCTAATGAGTGAAATAAGCATTCACTTAGTCCTGTCCCCTTATCAGAAAAACTCCCTTAAAGCATAATGTTTCCACCACCATGTTTGATGGTGGGAATGGTGTTCTTGAGGTCACAGGCGGCATTCCTCCTCCTCCACAGCAAGTTGAGTTGATGCCAAAGAGCTCAATTTTGGTCTCATCTGACCACAACACTTTCACCCAGTTCTCCTCTGAATCATTCAGATATTCATTGGCAAACTTAAGATGGGCGTGTACATGTTCTTTCTTGAGCAGTGGGACCTTGGGCGCGCTGTAGGATTTCAGTCCTTCATGGCGTAGTGTGTTACCAATTGTTTTCTTGGTGACCATGGTCCCAGCTGCCTTGATATCATTGACAAAATCCTCCCGTGTAGTTCTAGGGGGATACCTCACCATTCTCATTATCACTGCAACTCCACAAGGTGAGATCTTTAATGGAGCCCCAGACCGAGGTTGGTGGAGCAGGGAGACATCTAAAACATGCAGGGCAGTAACTTTCCAGTACCAGGATTGGGTACCCCTGCTCTAGAGCCTGCCATAGGGTGTCAACAACCCTCAATAACGTCCCTGCCCCAGAAGCACATGTTCCTTAACTCCTCCAGGATTTGAGTCATTGTCAGCATTTGGAGACAGAAGGGAGTTACTAAGCTCCCCCTCAACTGGCTAGGCCACTCCAGAACATTAAAGTGCTTCTTCTTGAGCAACTCCTTTGTTGCCTTCTTTGCACTCAAGCCTTCTGTGTTGGTAGTGGTGGGCTTGTTTGAAAAAAAGATAGCCAGAGACTGCTTTTTCTTGGCTTGTGGCACTGCTGCACAAGTGTCTCCCATGGCTGGGTCATCATACTTTTTGTTAAGGTGTCCCATCACTGTTGTCTTTATGGTGAGCTCTGTGTCATCTTCTGCTTTTTTCAAGATGGAGGTGTTGAAGAGATGCATCACTGGTTTTAGGAATGACACAGAATGACATAAGACTCACCAGACAAGGCATCAGTGAATTCGAGGAGTGGTCTTAGAGCTGCATCTATAGACTAAAGCATCCACAACACCAGGTAGGAACCAGCAACCTGATCTTCTTGTCATTTGAGAGGACATCTGTGATGGCCCTTTTCCACTCCAGAACCCGCTTCACCATCTTGTTGGCTTTTCACTAATGAGCTTGTGCTTTGGCAAGTGATACTCCTCCTGAGCAGCTGCAAGGTCCCGTTTCTTCTTCCAGGAGAATGAAGAGGCAGCCACCACCTTTTTATAAACCCCAACTGCTCTGTCCACTCGCTTGTCTTGGTTAACTTTCTCTACAGAGAGGGGAAAAAAACCAGTGTAATCCATAAAAATGTCTTGACTATACATTATAATGTGTCCGCTAGTAGGTGTCAGTAGTGGTTCTAGTTTGCAAGTGAGTGGCGTAACACACAATAAAACTGTGAATATAAAAGAAATATTAACAAATATAAATAATATAAAAGTAAAATAAAAAAAACATGCTTACACTGCCATAAAATAGGCATATTTTGTGGTAAGATTATGTACTTTATGCGCCTATAGGCAATGATTTTAGCAATATAGCATTTACAATTACTTAAACAGTCTACACTTGACTGTTATCATTAACTTACCAATAGCTGAGTTCAGTCGGTGCCCAAAGCATTGTAGTCTTGTCCACCAGTTCAACTCAGCAGCTTTGATCATATTGGTCCCGCTATCGGTGGTTATACAAACCTGCTGGTCTTTGCTGAGTCCCCAGGAGGTAAGCGCATCCGTAAGTCCGGCTGCTATAGAGAGCCAAAGTGACTTCTGCTTTATGGGACCTTAGTTTGGAAAAAAATATGTATGGTAGTCAACGGCGAGAATAAAATTATTTTTAGATCCAGTTTGCTTTGTGACACGAAGCACACATATGATGTTTGACTATTTTAAAAATGCATTAGATTCTTCGATCTCAAAATGGCTCATTATTTCGTTTAATAATTCTTTAATAATTCTGGGGCACCACCTAGAATATCCCTTATCTACGTCAGATTCTGACCCGCCGCAGCTTGGAACGGTGTAAAATGTAACTTAATATTTTATGAATTTTTTTAATAATGAATATGAATGAACTACTTTTAAACGTGGTAGAATCAAGAAAAGCGCATCATCAATTTAAGACGCACCTTCAAGAGGGAAGCCCAGATGTAATGGAAATGCAACGTTTAACTGCGCTGGGCTGACCATGCCGAGTGGTTCCATGCCGAGCCTGCTATTACAATGGAAAAGGGCCAAAAGTTGTGTAGTGGGTGTCGTCAGGCTCAGGCCTGGGGTGCAGTTACACTTTAAAGTGGTTTTGAAGGTAGAGGATGACTTTAACAACTAGACTAGAATAGCTTATAGCAAACCAACTTTTTATTGTATTTAGGCCTAAAATGCCTGATTTCACAGCAGCTTTTCTAAACAGTTGGAATGCATGTTGCAACTAGTTTAATGGTTGAAATAGCTAAAACACCTGAAGACAGCAGAACAAAAAGGGGATAATAATGACAGATAGAGCGTATCTGTCATTACGCACAGATAGATACGTACAGATAGATAGAGATAGAGCACGATGTGTGCACTACGCACACATCGTGACACATGCACTAGTATGCACACAGAGCTCGTGACATCTAATGGCAGAAAGTATAGGAAAAAAACTAAAGACTAGTCTACAGAACGAATGTAATAAAGGCCAGAAAAAATTCACAGATTATACTGCTCAAGCGAAAAAAAGTAATAAAAACACAATATGCTCAGAAACCGAGGTATGAAAAGCCTTGTACTAGTGAATTATACAGACAATGCTAACAGCCAATTAAAATCTACTACCCTACTTCCTGATAGTGTCATGGATCTTACAGGGGTATACTGTATGTGATCAGAAGTTCAGCACAAGTTGCGTAATGCTAATGAATGGAAGAGGCTGAGACTAATATTGACAACAAGGTCAGTCAGCGAGCTACATTTTCTCATGTTGGCCTGTCCCACTACGCGTGTCCGACAATCTCATAAATGTAAATAAAATAAAGTCAGGGCAATCATTATGACACGCACGTTCTTCTGATGCATCAGTAAATTATTTAGGAGGTCTTTATAAGTAATGTGGCAATGAAATCTTCTGCTAATAGTTCAACTATTCAATACCACACACACACACACACACACACACACACACACACACACACACACACACACACACACACACACACAGCAAACAATCCTGAGATTAGAATGGGTTTAATGCTAAATGTAATCTATAATCCGGCAGTTATTTTATTTACGCAAAACCCATCTATTCAAAATAATTTTGTAATTCTTAAGAATGTCTTAGTTCCAATCTTCTTTAGTTCTAATGTACAGTATATTTCATGTGATAAGTGTCTGTAGGCTTAATCATGGTATTTGTCAGAATAAAAGCCATTAAATCAAACACATTATAGAATATCCAAATGCTGCACAAATATTGTGATATTAAATTTTGGATTTATATCCCAAGTATTAGTCTACTCAATTTAGATTTCCTTTTTCTCCTGTCATCCATTTTGGGGGATAAAACACCATGATAATATACACAGAGGTGATCAATTCTTGAATTGAAGCCATGTCCTGAATACTTTAATTGTGTCACGCCTACTCTTTTCACTGAGCCCTGCATTTGGTTAACCAGCTCGCATCAGGATAAATGTTTTCAAAGAGCTGGATGGGGGCAGAGTGCACTATATGGAGACATGGAAATGTAAACAAAAGAGTAAAAAAAATTGAGACTGGTGAGAGGAATGGATATATACAGATGGATGGCCACTTTTCTGACAGTTTGGACAACCGTGCCACCATGCCCCGGTCCTTCTCCTCCTACTCCTGTCAGAATCTATTATCATATTACCTTAAAGTGCTTAGCCTCTCCTATTTGCCCTGAGTCACCCAGAACTTTGTTTGGGCTTTGATCTTCTCTTCCTGTGCTCCCTCTTTCATTATTGCAGTGTTGTCATATAACTGCTGATTTCCCCCTTTATTTTCAGTTTAGTTCTCTGCAGTGGTGTGCTGTCATTGCTATGGTGGAGGCCGGGTGTCAGCATCTTTACAGTAGCTACTTGTATTCCATTATTAGGAAAGTGAGTCAGGGCAATGAAGGCACTACAAAGTTTATGGATTGGCATGGCAGGGCTCATTAGCCACCTGTATCGGTTGTGCATATACATTTTTGTCCATCTCTACATTTGGCTTCATATTATTGCCAGCTTACTAATGCCCTCTCTTTCTCATAACCATGAAATAAATTAGAATTCATTATGAGAGATTTATCATACAAGAATTGGTGGTGTTGGTGTGCTCGCTCCCCCCAGGAGCTTAACAAAGCTCTATGAATGACCCTTCGTAGATCTTTTTAGGAACAAAAAGACAGCCTTTATGTGGTAAATGTGGAAAGTCAATCAGATTGTCTTTACTTGACCAAAAGATTTATTTTCACAGCGCAATGGTAATTAATTATTACAGAGCACTGCGGTGAGGATTGTCGAACTCATTTGAACATGTATAAATTACACCTTCCAATTTGCAATGGTAGGTAGGGAAGGCTTTCAATCAGGAGTGTATTAAAATGTAGTCAAAGTAGACTCACGGTGTTCCGTTTTCCACTTTAACTCACGGTGTACCGGACACTTGACGTAAAACTCGTCACAGAAATCAAATTACGTCACGGTCAAAAATGTTATAAATACT
>JAODUE010060590.1:18135-39175 GCA_027564755.1 Amblyopsis hoosieri | reverse complement strand
TGTATTGCATTGATATGTACAGCACTTTGGTCAGCATTTGCTGTTTTTAAATGTGCTTTATAAATAAAATGACTTGATGAAATGCTTTTATCATAATCTATCATATAACGTTTATTCTTTCAGTAAATGGCTGTTGAGATTAGTCATATGCATACTTACTCAGTTTATTCATTATTGAAATGATTAGGCTATATCTTATTTGTGTTTATTGAGATTTTTAGTGTAGATATTTGAACGTTGTTTTTATTTTTTATTTTTTTATTTCTATACTTTCTTTAAAAACTATAAATGTTGTAACTAATAAAGCAATTTGTACTTGAAAATGTCAACTAATTGCTTTACAAACCTCCTTAGGCATCCCAGGTTAATTCCCTCGTTCTTCTGGTTCACCCCCAAGAGGTGATATAAGCCAATTAAAATCGGTATTTTCCCCCCAAGTCGTCAGGAACGCTTTACACGGCCAATCAAAACACCGGGTTCTATTCATCTGGAAAGAAGGAGGTGCTACAAGGCGCGCTGTATAAATAACACACTCCCACTGGCTCCTCAGTGTCTGAGTCGTAAAGCGAGAGAAGTGACAACGGAAAGTTAGCGGCTTAAACTTTACAACAAACTTCAGTTTGACTTAAAATATGAAAGCTATCAGTCCTGTTCGTTCAGTAAGGAGCTGTTACAAAGCTGCGTGCTGCATTTCGGATCAGAATCGTGTCATCACCCGGAATAAACCCTCTTCAATGGATGAAACGGTGAGAGCATTGTGCGATATGAACGACTGTTACTCCAAACTGAAGGAGCTGGTACCGAGCATCCCCCAGAACAAGTCGCTCAGCCAGGTGGAGATACTACAACACGTTATCGATTACATCTTCGACCTACAAATTGTACTTGAGGCAGAGGCGACAGCCACACCAGAGATGGTTTTGACAATAAAGGTAAGGAAACGCTTTGAATTGACGTCAAAATCTTTTCACCTATATATGCTTTGAAATGCACTTGTGAAATGCCGTAGCGTAAGTGCGTGTTTGGTTTGAGATGGCCATCTTCTATTTAGTCTAGACTTATCTTTTACTCAAATGTTAGAATGTTTGATTTATGTTGAAACAGTAATGCCGATCACTTACAATAGGCTACCTAAAATCCATAGCAATCACACCTATATATATATATTTTTTAGGTCTGCTTTAAATATATTTGATGTATCTGATGCACAGTATTTCAATGTCTAAGATAGTTTCTCTCCCATTGTAGCCTTTTCAGACTGCAGACCTTTCGCATAATTTCACCAAAGACGAAGGAAGGTTGTGCCACTAGGATAGCGATAACAGCTACGGTATGTATTGGTCTTTTCTGCTTAAACTCTCAATCGCCTCTATACACTCCTCTACGTGTGTGAACACAAGACTGAATGTCTTTCTTGCAAAAACAATACTCTCCTATTGAGTGAGGAGAGAAACTGAAAACCATAAAGTAACAAATGGAAATCGTTTTGGCACTAATTTGAAGAGTGAGTGTGCCACCCCCCCTCCACACACACACACACACACACACACACACACACACACACACATACACATCCCACCCCGTATTCACCATGGTTGCCAATTAGGCAGGCCAGTGAATGTGTAAGGGTTTCAGTGCTATCTGCCTGGGGTTAATGAAAGTTCCAAGCCAGGCGCCAGTCTGTCTGCTCTCCACTGGAAGGAGGGAGGGAGGGAGGGAGGGAGGGAGAGAGGGGAGGAGGGGGATAGAGCAAGATCTGACTTCACTTTTCTTCCTTTCTCCATGCAGGTGCAGGGAAACACATGTCTCCACTTCACTCCGGGCAAGAGGACAAGAGGGGCAAGAAAGGGGTGGGATAGGTATTTGGAAAGGAGGCGTATGGAGGAGGGCTGCTGCTCCTGCTGCTGCTGTTGGTGTGTGCGTGTGTGTGTGGTTGGGGGAGGTGTGGGGGTCGGGGGGTGTTGTTAAGAAGTAAGAAGAGGGAGGGAGGAAGAAAGTAAAGTGGACCGTTTTCCTTGCGGCTCCGAGACGGGACACACCGGACACACCGTAGCTGGAACCGCGGTTCACAAAGTGACTCTCTGAACGCTCTCCTCTTTGTGTTGGGTCCACTGTAGCTAGAAATGCATTGATACACATGATTCCCTCCCTTTGTAACATTCCATAATGGCCTTTCACAGGGCTGAGCTCGGCAAGATGAAGCTACGTGTCCAACGTCAACTCCTTCTGTGTCAAGTCCCTGTACTTGTTCTCTGGTGGTTACAACTCGATAAATATGTATGCATACTGTATCTACTGTGAGTACGAACGGTGGGCCATTTGACTTAAGCGGGTGGTATTTGTATCTGAACGGGATTGGGAGTTGCCTTAGATATAATCAGAACTCTATAATAGAGTTAATTTAAAATGTTTGTGGGGATTGTTATTTCTACAGACTATGTGCTGTGAGTTTTATAAACTCATTACAAAGTTTGCTTTCTATGGGTGTTCTTATGTACTGAAATAAATAAAAAAAACTGTTTTTAAACCTACATCTGAGTTGTACGTTGATGTGAAAGGACTTTTTTTTTTTTTTAGCCGTCATTCCTGAACAGATATGAGCTCTTCAGGGTTTGGATGATAATGCTGATACGACAGGATGTTCAGAAGAATCTTGTGGTTGGGTGGTAGGAAATTAAGCGAAGGGAGTTTCCTGTGAGCGTCTCTGTTTTTTCCATTGACAGTGTGAGTGTCAGCGTGAAGCACTGTGGAAGATAAGACGAGGTCACATGGCACCAAACCACCTAACCCGGTTAACAGTGTACTTGACTATTGTTAGAACACGCCAACCATTGTGCAGGACATCAGGATGTGCAGGTGTAACGCACCCTTCTGGCACATATCAGTGTTTATTAATTACACCGATTTAAGCAGAAGACACCTGCCAGTTATTATCAGGCTTGTATGGAATAAACTCAGTTTTCAAATGTGGGCTATACCTTCACATTATTTATGGTGATGAGCTTTGTATAAAAACTACTAGCATAGTCACACATGTTTCTTTATCAAAATAACAAAAAATAAATATTCTACATATGTTTACCCATTCTGAATAACACACCTTGACGTTTGGTTACGTCAAAAGAGAGTTATTACACCACGGACAATTTTAAGAAACATGTAGCCTCTTTTAATGAACAATATAATCGTTTTTATGTTGAGACAATATTGACATCTAGTGGTTATTTCGTGATGTTGAAAGAGCAACTATATCTGTGACGCTAGAGACGTGCTCGTCCTCCCCGCAAAAAACAACCATAAACGTAAATCTTACAATTATGTTGTCAAATAATACATTATTTTTAAA
Organism: Amblyopsis hoosieri; assembly: GCA_027564755.1. Taxonomy (NCBI): domain Eukaryota; kingdom Metazoa; phylum Chordata; class Actinopteri; order Percopsiformes; family Amblyopsidae; genus Amblyopsis; species Amblyopsis hoosieri. Next base: position 35,829 of record JAODUE010060590.1, on the reverse strand, counting down.
TGTGTGAAATCAGTAGGGTCCACGTTTTACCATGCCGTACTGTACCATAGGAGACCGTCATTAAAATGCTTTAGTTTAAGGAAGAGAGAGAGAGCAAAATCAAGAGATCGCAGACATACAGCCTAGAAATATGTGAAAGAAAGGAAAACGTCTTTTTTTTTCTTGTCTTTTTTCTCGATCAAGTGCTCAATAAATTCACACAGAGATGCACAGGATACCTTGGCAGGCAAAAACCTTAATCCTACAGGGACAGGACATTTAGCATTTTATTTGCGTAAAATGCTCATTTGTACCACAACATGGCGGTGTTGATCCTGTATACTGCATGAAATTACTTTCTGAACATAAGATGAATTTGCTCAATTACAGCTGTATCATTTCACAGTGACCATATGAAGATCAAGTGTTTCTTTAGTACTTTAAAACTGAATTATTTCTTTATGTTGAAATATGTCCCAAAACGTGAATCTGAAACTAAGTAAATACTTCCTTGCTCAAGTAAAACCTCCCTCTCTTGTTGACTGGCACACTCTCTTCCATTATTCTCTGAGGTAATAATGTATCAAAATGACATTTAAAGGTCCACTAAGGCCATTTGACCAACACATTTTATACATCTAAAAATAAATATAAACTACCTATGAACTAATGATGTTTTGTTGAACATGCAGACAGTGACCAACATACAGTTTACTATTTACTTTAGTCGTTTTCCATTGGGAAGCAATGTGTTATTCGTATATATAATGTTGTGTATACAATATACTATAGGCTCCATTATATCTTATTGTATTTAAAAAGTACATATTATTTTCACTTGCTGTTTCATTACATTAGCGTCTGATGAAGATTATATGATGATTTACTTACGTGTTCATAGGTCAAGATTTAAGAAAAATACAGAGGTACAGCCTATTAAATCCTTACTTGCATAGCAATAACAACTTTGTCAAGAAGACAATGGATGGATTACTGCATTTGTGCTGCAATTCATACAAATAGGCTCTGATACAGTAAGTAGGGTTCTATATAAAATATAAAGGTTCTATATCGAACCATAAGGTTCCAGCTGTCCAAAATGGTTCAATAAAATGTATGCATGACAACGTGGAACTTTTTTAAAATAAAAGTGTTCTTAAATTCATGAGCTTCAAAGCTATATCTACGATATGTCTATAGACAGTAAAAAACACAATTCATGTGAACAATACACATGGGAAATGTCGATATCTGGTATTTATATCGGTATTAGCCCTACCAGACAGTGAAGCAGTATAAGTGGTTGCATTCTACATTCTGTAAACTTGTGTTCGCATCGACCTTGAAGGGCTTTACAATAAATACTAACCACTTGAGTTATCTCTGTCCCCATATAGTGGCAATTTGATGTGACTATAGGTTAATAGTTATCAGTTCATTTTCATCTCAAAACATTTTAGGTTATACATTTTGCATAGTAACAGCCCCATTCATGTATCACGTATAGCTATAGGGGACAATAGACCAGCCTACTTTGTGTCACTAATGGGTCATGTCATAGGCTATGGCTTGGGTAGGGGTGTTGGTGGGGGATGGGCTGTTTTCTTTCTATATTTCCTCCAACCAACCAATAAGCAAGGGTGCTACTGGGTGAATCCAATCATCAGCTACAATATTAGCACAGGAGCAACTCTGTAACCCAAACTGCTATATAATATTCATCTATATAGATTGTTATGCTTGAACTTCAGAGGGATGCCTTGCTGTCATCACCCTTTATAATTTACATCAAGGGTCCAAGTTATTGTAGTTAAGGGCATGCAACCTGTAATGTCAAACTGTAACTTTGGTCATATGGTTATCTTGCATTAATATACTATGATAACAATAAAATATTGTTATCTGTGTGTATTTATACAAGTAAGTGCGCATATATGTGTGTGTGTGTGTGTGCGTGTGCGTGTGTGTGCGTGTGTTTGTGTGTGTGTGTGTGTGTGTGTGTGTGACCAATAAAAGACTGAATTGAAAGTCCCATAATACTGTATATGTAATTTTACATTTTACATATATTCACGTTACTTTTTAGAGTACTAATGCCTGAACGTTTCAGTTGGCCTATATATATTTGTTTTTGTTCATCGTTATTGGTCGTTATTGGTCGACTCCCAGTCATTGAACTATATAATAGTCCAAACCTCACAAAAGAACGCTGTTCCAAAACCGGTACTGTTGCTTTAACAAAGTTGGGCACGCAGTTTTATGTAAATATATGCGGAGTGTGACAAGCCGAACGTGCCACTAGCCTATCAAAAGCCAGTTCTAACCGCGGGAGATCTAAATTTCGCGGGACAGAGTTTGGCGGTAAAAAAGCTGATCTTGCTAGCTCTTGTCCCCTTGTATGGAGAGCAGTAACCGGAGGAGGATACCCAACACACATAAGTTATATGTGACGACTGTCGTGTCGAAGGAATTCTCACATTTCATAATTTTTCTGGACACAGCTTCTCGGTGAAAAGTTGAGAAGCCTGCTGGTATCGGACTTTAATACATTTACTACTGTAGATGAGTGCTTAATTGTGAATACCTTAGGAATGCTTTAGAAGTGGAAAGCTTCCTCTGTTATCGGACAAAGGGTGTACTAGCTTTGATAAAGCTGCTGTGCAGTATTTAAATAATGAACACTGTATTTTATCTTAATATATCTGGATTGCATATTTGATGCATGCATTGTACTTTTCATGTCAGTTTTAACTGTACTACGAGTTCTACGATTCTATGTTTGATAGAATATTACTCAAGAAGGTTACCAACAAAGGTAGCAGTAGCGTGTAGCTTCATAAGGGAAACTAAAGCAGACATTTGACATTGGCTAATATCGGACTTTATTTGGCCAGATACTAAGTGGTTACTTCAACCTTTTTTATGAAAATGATGCGGATGTCTAAAGGCGTCTCTCCGGCATTGAATCGGGGAGCTGTAGGGCTCCAGTGTTCTCAGCAGAAGATTAAGGTTTTGTCCACCGGAGCAGTGAAGACAGAGTTCTACACTACGGGACTGTCCAGTCCGCCGATGAACACAGTACCAAATGGCTATTTCACACACATCTGCAACACCACAGCGGCGGAACAAAGAGCAAACTGCCTGTATTCAACCCCTCACGGACCTGAGGGAAAGTCCATCAGGTCATCCTCTGGTCGACTACCGGTAATAACTTATTAACAAACTCTTTGTACAATAGCAGCACTTGTGCATTCAGTACAATAACTAATGTGATATATGCAATATTACTACATAGTATGTGTGGGCGGACGAAGGCCTGATTTACATTGGCATGCATGTGGTTTTAGCGTATTTTTTGTAATTTAAATATCATTGACGTGACGAGCCACAGAGGAGCTACTGTGGCCGGTGTTTGACGTCATTGGATGGACGATCCCTTATTTTCGCGGGGCTTTAAACGAGCTTGTGTCCCTGACAATAGTACCCGCAACCCAGCTGTAGCTAGACAGACGGACACTTGAGTGTGTGGCGACAGTTTCTGGAGTCTTTGTTATGAATCTCGCACAGTGGGAGATTGCATGGTCTGTTGAGGCAGCTTCTGCAAAATTATTTCCTTGAGTTCATAATTTAACAAGTTGCTAGCAATTTAACAAGTAAAAAAAACATAAAGAAGACAACTTGTTGCTCAAGGTGTAGCTCAAGAAACATTTTGATAGAGAAACTGTAAAAAGCTGGACAGTGCTAATAACCGGAAGACCATTACAATGAATTCAGGTAACCCTTTGGGTGATATTTAGACAGCTTGTTTTGTGATTACACCTCTAGGGGCAACTGTTCAGAACATAACCATCAACCCTGCACCCACCTATGTGGTGTGCACCTGTCATAGAGCCCATGCAGGATACATGGTCTGTGTAACCTGCCCTGTCACTAGAGGGCAGGTCAGAGGTCACCGACGTCAGCACACAGCTGTACTGGGAAACATGTTGAGTAAGAAAGCAGAATCCTAGCTCGCACACAATATACAGACTATTAAAGTATATAGAGTTGTTCTACAGTTTGTGTCGCTCTCAGGGCATGTTAAAGCTTAATTTGCATTGGGAATGTCTTTCTCTTTGGCTTGAGACCAGGGTAGTTATAAGCACATCAGTGTTTTGGAGTTGCTTTGACACTACAGAGCACTACAGATCACCTAGCCTTGCGAGACCGTCCTGATCTCGCGAGGTTCATTTGGACTTCAGTGAGGAGAGCTTGGAAATCGTTGCGTTTCAGGCCGGTAAACCAAGTGTGTGGCCAATCAGCATTGTAGTCAGCGTGGTTTAGGTGGGATGAAGGCGACTTGAAAACATCTCGTTAACAACAATGGTTAACGTAGTAGATGGTGCAATACAGCATCAGTTTTATTACTCTTTATCAGAGGAGCATGTGTTTCCACTCTTCTCCCGCCCTTTCTACTGCAAGTGTGGATAACAACAGGCTCTACTGGTTCACAGGCTCGTCCAATCACCTGCCAAGTATTGTTTGAAAGCGCCAGCCCTGTTATAACAGAGATGTAAATATGAAGTGGCAAACACTCCTCCCCTCCTGTGCAGCCATTGTAATAATAATAATAATAATAACATATTTATACAGCGCTTTTCTAGAAACTTAAAAGTCGCTTGTGATTACACCCTCTACACCTCCCTCTACCCACACCCATATAGCCCGCATGCATAATTCATTATTTTGTGGAGCGAACGTGCAGTTCTAGAGGAGCTATAACACAATCAAGGAGTGTAAATATAGGCTAAATTACGCTAGCTCACTGCAGATGCTGCTGTTGTTGTTGTTGTCAGTCACGCTCTTCTTCCTACAGACCAGCGGTGTATGTTGCAAATGAGTAGGAGTAACCGGCTGCTCTGCCCACCTGCTGTTTTTTAAATGTTTGCAGTGTCCTCTTCTATGTCTTAGCACTGTGGTCCAGTGAATTCAGATCTGATGATCCCTGGTCCAGTGAATCCAGATCTGATGATCCCTGGTCCAGTGATTGCAGATCTGGTGTAAGTGTAATAGTTGCACTGCTAACGAGGGTTAGCGCTCGAGTCTGAGCGGGTTCTTCACAAATCTCAGGTCACCCCAATGCCTCTTCACCCATATTTCCCGAGGTAAGAGGATTAGTTTGGCTTTAGCAAAGTGGAAAACGCAACTGTTGCATCCAAGTGCAAGGTAAACTTGATTAATATATCCCGCAAGTTTCCAGAACGCTCTCAGGATTTACAACAGTGTTTGTTGCTTTGTAAACAACCTCCAACATGCAGCTGACATTTTTCTGACATCCATCCAATCAAAAGCCAGTTGAGGCTACTAGTCTGAGGCAGATAGTCTGGTGAAGGCCTAGCATATATCTTCTATTCCTTACAGTATGCCTTCAGTAGATTGTGTCATCTGTCATTACTGACTATGAAGTGTGTGTTCTCACTGATAGGGTCCTGTCTATTAGGTCTCCCCTAGTCAGAGACTAGAAACAAGCTATTATGCTTGGTTATGATGTTTTTAACTACACTATAAGGCAGTGGCTTGGAGCAGTAATACCACAATCATATTCAATGCGTGTGTGTATTTTATAGAAGCATGCTATACAAAATAAATGATCACTATTATTGTATACAGTAAGAGTTATTGATATAGTCATGGTAAATGGACTGCTTCAATCCAAAGCGCTTTACCTCACATTTATACACGGCAATGTCAGCCATGCAGGGAGACACCTGACCACCGGGAGCAGTTAGGGTTAGGTGTCTTGCTCAAGGACACCTCGACACTTGGTGAGGAGTTAGCAGGGTTTGAACCATCGAGTTCTTGAACACCTACCGCCCCGCTCGACCACTGCACCACTTGTCACACATATGATGTGGGAAGTCTCTTTGTTTTAATAGTTTAGGCTTAGAAAATGCAGCTAACCTTATGGAGATTCTTGACTCTCCCATGATATTTGCTTCCTCTCTCTATTTCTCTCTTGTCATTTGTAAACACAATGTGACAGCTGCCAAACTTCTGCTTTTAAGCCCACTCTTATATTGTATGGGCAAGAAAGTGGGGTGTGTTGTTGAATATAGAGCAGGGCAAGGCCATCATTTCAATATAGACCCTGTCGAGGAATCGCTAACCAAGGAGTACATCATTTGCATAAAATACTTTTTGTAGTTAGATGTTAGTGAATGTGTTGCTGTGAGCGAATAGACAAATAATAGTTATTTGTTTTGTTACTTTGAGAACCAGTTACCGTAATAGACTGTGTTGTGTTCATACATATTACTGTTGAGGATCAATAGACGAGTCATCATGTTTAGTGGTTGGGGCCAGAGTTGTTGGTCCCTCATTGTGTGGGCCACTGCACTCCTTTAGACCAGGTGAGAGGTGGCTAAACAGGTTGCAAAGCTAAACATTAAAGTCCCAGCCCCTTAGCAAAAATAGCTAAAGTACACAGTGGTCACGTGTGATCCCAGGCATAAGGGGTCAAAATAAGGAGCATGTTATATACACAACAAGAAAAAGTGAATTGTTGACTAAACCTGTGTGACGTCAGACAGTTGCTGTATTGTTTTTACACATCCTCCTTTCACTGAAAATATAAAAGCAGCCCAGTTAGTTTTACCTAGCATGTGAAGTGGTGATTGTTTGTGTCCCATTGTTTAACTGTTAATAATTACAATTATGAGTTTGGGTTTATCGTACCTCAGGGCTATAGACAACTTTTAAAGTAACGATAATGCATAATCTAAATAATTATTTCAATGTAACCTAGCTCATTCAATTATATTGGGTTCTATTTTTAGATTATTTTCAATTTAGTTAGTTGTTCAATCTTAAAACGAAATATTACAGGAATCCTATGGAAAGGAAACATATCATGTCCTAATTACTCAATCAGCCTTTACTTATTTCACATAGTGACTTCCACGTCTTTACAGTACGTTAGCGAGAAACAACCCCCTGTACTCAAGGAGTAAAAGGCTCTAGACCCCTGGAGTGAGCCCTCATTCGGCGTGAGATTGGCCACATTGCCTGCTGTTTAGCAAAAGCTCTCTCTTCCCCCCAATCATTATCTTGTATAAACTTCCAGCACCCTCAAGCCAGTGCTAGCTTGCTATCATAAAGACTTCAAATTAGGGGTATAGGTATAGTTGATAGGTGTGTGTGTGTGTGTGTGTGTGTGGGGGGGGGGGGTTTGGTGCATATCAAAGCACCACTTCTCTACCAACCCAGCCACCTCTTTCAGGTTGTCATCAGCTATGCGAGGCATTGTTGTTCCTCTTTAACTACACGTGGGTGTGGTAGGTGAAGGATTGCAACCTCTGCATGTTCACTTCACTGTACCCTACGTATCTTATTAACCGCTTACATATCAATGCCGCACATGCTTACTGTATGTAGTCAAATATGGCTATTTGATTACATATCTACATGGTGCTACAGTACACAACATTATGCTGTCCTCCTAGTACATGTGCTTTGCACATTGACAACAAAGTTAAATCTCATCTAATCTTATTGATGTGGGTGGGACTAGCTCATTTGCAGCCGTACAGGAAGGTTTTGTCCTCTCAGCTTGGCTGGACTGGAACTCATGGGCACCAGCGGGTTTGTGTTAGAAGCACCTCGCACGATCAAGCTGATGTGTGAGATACCTCTGTGTGTGTGTGTGTGTGTGTGTGTGTGTGGGGGGGGGTAGGGGGGGCAGGGGGGGCATGTAGGTCTCTGGGGTGGTTACTGTGGGCAGTACAGGCAGGGTGAGGCAATAGGAGATGTCGCCATGGTGATACTGTAACTCAGTGACTTGGAGACAAACAGCTTGTAGATTTGAAATGGCCAGAGTGGGCAAAACAAACACAAATTCGGGTTGAAGAATGTGTTGCCATCCCACAGCAGTGTGCGACCAGGCTGGTGACCAGCATGAGGAGAAGGTGGCAGGCTGTTGTGGCTCTGTATGGCTCTTCAACACGCCTCTGACGCTCCTGTTTGTTAAATAATACATTTTTTTAATTGACAATATGTCTTGTTTCTTCACCAAACAACACCAAACAAGAGTCAGCAGCAAAGAAAAGCTGTTTGGCATTGTCAGAGAAGATATGGCAAATCTTTCATGGGCGCACCCCACACACTCAGCTCTGCGGCTCATGCCACAAATGTGTGTTCTTTACAACTGTGTGGCACCATGTAAAAGGGAATTAATCAGGCTTTCCAATGGTATACGATTTATTGCCAAGGAGCATTGTTACAACAAAGAAATCATCTACCAAACACACATCCCCTTGATTTTTGTGTTATGTTTATAGACACAGTAATGTGGTATCATTATCTACTTTAGAATTTAGTTTAAATACAGTTGTGTACATACAGTATGTGTGTGCGTGCTGGGCAACACACAATGTGCACACCCTGCAGTGCCTGATTTAAAAGAAAAGAAAAACATTTGATTGTGGTTTGGAAGCTCGCTGAGTGAATGAAGGTCACACAGAGAAACAGTTGGGCTGTGTTATCACATGCTCAAATGTTTGCATAACGTAGTTGAGTCACCCAAGAAATCAAGCAAAAGGGAAAGAGAGACTTCCACCCACCACAGCTGCAAGGCAAACAGTCGGTTCCCCTTTTGTGCCATGTCGTCTATGGTGGAATACCATCACGTATGCTTGTAGATGGTTGTGTGCTCCCCTCGCCAACTAGCACACCTAGAGTAAGCATCCTGTTTCTGTTTTAACATACAGAACAAATGCCTTTTATTTGTAGACCATCTCAGTTCGTTGTCAGCTAATCTTCCTCTGATTCGTTAGTTAAATTCAGTTAAGTATTGTCCTGTGTGTGTGTGTGTGTGTGTGTGTGTGCGCTTATGTCTGTTAATGCCTGTGCTCATCTGCTCTGTAGATTAAACAGTCCCACCCTCAACACACACACACACACACACACTAAACATACGCACACCTGTTGTGGTGCTCCAGATGTCACAAGTTAACAGGTGGACATGTCATGGGTGTACACTGGGACAATGGCAGCTTTCACGTCCCCTCTGCGCTCAGACACACACGCACATGCACACAGCTCCCCTATATATCTGAGCGTGATCGGTAACGTTTGCTAGTTGCCCATAAAGGAGTGCATGGAGACAATGCTAGAATTATCACTGAGGCTAAGGAGCTGCATTGATTAGTAAAAGAGACCCAAAACAGGAACAACATGAATAATCATGACGTCTATGCAAATGAGAGGTTCCTGGAAGGCGTTCCTGCGGGGGAGAAGGGGCTAGCGAGAGGTGGTATGGCACGGGGGACCCCGCAGGAAGCGAGAATAAAGCCCCTCCCCCAAGCAGCAGGTACAAGGAAGGGGGTGGGACAACTAGAGCTCCAAACCAGATGCTACTAATTACCCAGCAGCCCCTGTAAAATCCTATGCTTCATTCCTATGCTACGCTCTGTTTGGTGTGTGTGTGTGTGTGTGCGTGCGTGCGTGTGTGCGTGTGTGTGTCGTAGCCTTGAGGATTCATAAAGCAAGCCTCACTAGTCAGCGCGATAAAAGCGTGACGTTACGTTCCTGGACAGTAAATATGCTACTTAAATGTAGGCCTTGCGATTGCGTATCTCTGCTTTATAGAAGGCCATTTGTTTTATTGCTGATACGTTACTGTGAGGTGACTTTCAGTTTTGTCATGATGCAGCATACGTCAGCAGACACAGGGTCTGGTCAGTGTGTGTGTGAGTCATGTGGTTGCAGAGTAGCGGCAGTGTTTCAGGGAGGTTATAAAGGCGGTCAGACGATAGGTGAGAACAGCGAGCTGGGTAGAGGGGGTGGAGGTTGAGTGTTCTCATGGATTTCCTTGCATTTCGCCGGCAGTAGGTTGAGAGGCGGTCTTAACCACACACACACACAAACACACATACATGCTGCCTTCCTGAAGTGTGAGAGTATGAGGGCTGCTTTGTTATGTATATATCAACATCAGTATATAATAACTACCTAGGAACCTTCCCCAAATCCAGTGGATTAAATTATATTAAATATATAGTAGGCCTACATTCAGCTTCAGACCACCTTAAGGGGCTTTCCCACAAAACGTCCAAAGTCACGTCCAACAGTCCTTGCCACTGACTGAATGTCATGAAATTGTAATGGCACCAATGACAATCATTTTAGGTAGGGATGCACCACTATTTTGGCCGTATATCGGTATTGGCCGGCCGATATTCACCTCATTGACTACCACTGGCTCAGACATGAACTGATGGCAGTGGCTGATGTGTATCTGTTGTCTGTTGTTATTTGCCCAGGCTAAATGTTGTGTTGTGGTCTTACCTGGAGAACAGGAACCTACCCATCTGCAGATTCAAAGATACATTATTCTATATTCCTACCTAATATTGCGGCATCATATATCATTCAAAGTATTATTGCTATATCTTGTTGGCCTATCGACACATATTGCATTTTAACCGTGGTGGGGTGGATTAAGGTTAAGGGGGTGTTGTTAGTTTCCTTGTGAAATATAAACAGTACAGCCCTTTGGGACTGTAATGTGATTAAGAACTATATAAATAAACTTGACTTGACTTGACTTGACTGGCTGAACACCACTCTGGCATGGCAAGAGGGAAATGGGTGCCGGGCGCACGTAGGGTTTGTTGTTGTTTTTTGAAGTGAAAGAAAATGTGGCCGTGTGGGAGTATTTGCACGAACATCTGTATGGGCGTAACGTTGGCTGCCGGCCAACTGGTTGTGTCAAACGTCGGTATCGGTCCAGAATTTCACAATCGGTGCATACCTAGTTTGAGGTTATGCGGAATGCTATGCTATTTGGAGACAATCCCTCCGTGACTCTTGGATCTCCTGTGTTTAAAGGCAGGGTTAGTCATTCTTGAAAACGCTTGCTAACTTATATCAACAAACTCATATTAAAGCAAACTCCCTCAGAAGTTCCGCCCCCACACATTGAAATGCATCGCAAAGCCAAGGGTATTGTTGTGAGCGGCGTTCGCAATTTTGTTTTATGTTCTTATTTAAGGAGCCAGAGCTGTGTACAAATACAAGGTTATCTTTTCAGCACGCACAGAGAACGATAAGCTAGCAAAATGCTAGCTAGTTATTTGGCGAATGACAAAAAGTGTACTAGCTTACAATTAGTTTACATTATCTGACTGTACCTTTAATACTCCTGTTCTCTGTGCTCTCCAGGCTAAGAGGAAGCTTGACCTGGAGGACCCTCTCTACCTGCCGGAGTTCCGCACCCCAAAGGGTAAAAGCAGTGCTGCAGCCAGGCTACCAAGCCCCAGAAGTAAGTGTTGGTGGGAGCCTCCAAGAGAGATGTGGGGTACAGAGTCTGGCTTGTTGGGGGTGCACATCCAGCTCCTGTGCTCATTCAAATGTCTTTGCGTTGCACTATACAGTGCAGCTGCTTTATTGTCTGGAACATATTTTATCGTCTTTTGCATCTTGCTGTCTTGTATTGTTGTATCGTCCTTCTATGCACCTGTTATTGTAAAGCAATTTGTGACTCATGTCTGTGAAAAGCGCTGTATAAATAAAGGTTAGTTAGTTATTTACTTACATATTTACTTACTTGGGAAGACTATTGGAGTCCTATATTTCATCATCTGCATAATCTTATTTTATTTAGATGCATGTCTTTTCAGATAGTTTACAAATCCCATAAATCAGAGCCAGAGCCGTGGGGGTGGTAACCCCAACTGCCATAAAGGAATTACACATTCAGTTTCTTTCCTTCAGTGTTCGCATTTACTGGCTAAAACATCTCATATAAAAAGCATATTGAATTCTACCATGATTGGCTTTACTACCTGTTTCAGGTTTATTTGACAAATGCAAAAATTTAAGGCATGTAACAAGCAGGTATTGCACTAAATGAAACACTTGGACAACCTTGCCTCAACACTCAAAGGTTTAGTCAGCTTGCTAGTACAATTCGCCAAATATCTCCTCACATATTGCTATCTTACCGTTCTCTGGTACTTCTACACAGCCCTGGTTCCAGAACATAAACAAAGTGGTGAACACCGCTCACATCAACAATACCATTGGCCTCGCAATGTGCAATATGTGGGGCAGAGCTTCTGAAGAAGTTTGTTTTGATCTGAGCTTGAAGTTAGCAAACGTTCTCGAGAATGACTTGCTTTCAAAAAGTTTAAATATTATTACCGTAATCAATAGTGTTCTACTAATGTAGAATAGTGACACTATCAGTGTACGATTAAACCATCCAGCTAATGAAGTTAAGTCCTTCTCAGTAGATGCGTTTACATAGACCATATTATTCCGATGGGATTGGAATCATGTTAAAAGCCGTAAATCCCTGCACAAATAGCTTCACTAACCCGAGTCGACGTAGGCTACCTGCAACAAAGGCTAACCGGTTTGAGCCTTTTTGCTAGTGGGACACGCGTTACATTTCTGAGCCGAGCCAATATAATGTGTGCATGTTGAACTTAATTAATTGTGATGTCACAATGAAACACCAGACCCGATAAGATTACATCCCATGTAAACAGTTAATCCGAAATCTTAAATCAGAAGGATTCCATTCGCAAAGACTAAAAAGTGTCCACCCAAATATAGAGTGGCTCTATATTTACAATGGTCCCCATTCCTCTCCCATTTTCCTGGGTCTTCAGCGCCAAAGTCTCCCGGTGAGCGGACACGGTACAACACCTCCCTCGGCCTGCTCACCAAGAAGTTTGTGGGTCTGATCGCGGAGTCTCCCGACGGCGTCCTCGACCTCAACTGGGCCACCGAGGTGCTGGAAGTGCAGAAGAGACGCATCTATGACATCACCAACGTCCTGGAGGGGGTGCAGCTCATCCGCAAGAAGTCCAAGAACAACATCCAGTGGATGTGAGTGAAGCAGAGCCCAACTACTGCTAAAGGAAAGCTTCAGGCTTTGTGGTTGAAACAATTGTACCATAACATTCATATCAAGAGATGTGTGTGAACTATTTTTCTTGAGGTCTTTTCTTTCCAACCACAAAACTAGCTACACGCTCAGAATGCATTTTGTGACTACAAAGCTGAACGCTCAAACCTTAAATATATAGTCAGCTCCCTTGAGGGATGGGTTAAATGCAGAGAACAAATGTTGCTATGTGACAATAAAAGCACCTTTACCTTTACCTTAGCTATTGTAAGCTAATTGCAAGCTAATACATGTTTTGTCAAATTCACTAAATATCTCCATGCATTTCGCTATTTTACCGTTCTCTGTGCGTGCCTGAAAAAAGAATCCGGTACATCTATACAGCCGTGGCTCCATAAATAGGTACATAAACAATTTGGCAATATTGGCTTCGCAATGCGTTTCAATGTGTGGAGGCGGAGCTTCTGCTGGAGTTTGTTTTGATTCGAGCTCGTCGTCTGTGTGTCCTGCTCCCCCAGGGTTGGAGGTGTGTTCGAGGGCGGCGCAGGTGGCGGGGAGAGGGTCCGGGGCCTCAGGAGAGAGCTCGGGGACCTGGAGAGAGCCGAGCAGGCCCTGGATGAATCCATCCAATCTAGCAGCACACAGCTCAAGATGCTTACTGAGGAGCACAAAGACAGCCAAAGATATCCTTTACAGCATGTCGTCATACATGTATGCCATGCAGTTTAGGGTAACTTTGCTATGGTGGTCTTTTCTTTTTTGTGTGTGCCATTTTGTTTTAAAAGAGGTTTGCCTGCAGTTCTTCCACACCCCACTAGGGGGCCACCCACTGTGGTAAGATGTGAACTTTAAATTCAGTAGAATTAGAATTAGTCTCCTCAAGAACATAACATCACTTTCTGTGTTTCGGATGATGATTATATTACAAAAACTTAAAACAAACCCATATATTATGTCTAGAGGCGCATTCAGAATTGGCGAACATAGAGATCATTTGCGATTGTTTGTGAACATATTAAAACAGTTTTTTCCGTTTGCTTTCGAGTTCGAACGTAAGCAAACAGTTTGATGAGGTAGTTCTCGGCGAACACTCATTGACGCTGGTCGAATGGTGACAGTTTAAATCTAGAATCTTTGGAATATTTACACGAAACGTTCAAACTTCAAGTTCAAAGCAAACATGTTCGCCACTGTTCGCCAATTCTGAACGCACCGTAGGTCTGCGGCATTGGAACGGTCTCGTGAGCAGCCGTTACCAACATTCTGTCTGTAACCCGGTGCCCTGGCTTCCGTCTAAATGTCAGATGTCATGTCCCTTAACTGCCTCCTGCACATTGGGCTATGTGACATACCAGGACCTCCGCTCCATAGCCAGTCTACAGGAGCAGACGGTCATCGCTGTCAAGGCCCCTGCAGAGACCAAACTAGAGGTCCCAGAGTCATCGGGGGTAAGTAGACTTCTGTCCAATTAAGCCATTTTTATACTTGTAATTTACCATTTGCCATTATAGTTTCTAAAGGTGCATTTGATTGTAAGCGAATGCTCTTTTCAGTGAATATCTTCTGGCTGTCCGCCAACAGCCCGTACTGTGTTCGTGCTAAATAATGATCTGGTGTTCCTCCTACACAGCCATGGCTCTGTACATGTTTTATTTTAGTTTTTATTTTAGTTATTCAAATGTAGTTATTCAAATATCAGCAATCCTTCTCCAGCATCGCTGACTCCACCTTTAAAGGCAAGCTCCTTTCAGTATCGTTCATCCGAATAAGACATTCTTTTATCGGCCAGTCTCCACAAGTGAACAAGACAAGTAGCAATGCAGAAATGCCATGCCAGGACGCAAGATCTGTGTAAATATTATGCACTAGAAGTACCGCACACTTCACCCAGCACTCGCCCAGGGGAGGGAGGGAAATGCCACATTGTTGTATTGGTATGTAATTTGAAGCTAGTTTTAACCACAAAGGCCTTTCTAGATACAAGTAGTGTCGCTTTTTAAGCCGCAAGCTATTCCCAGCGTGGTGTAGTCGCCGTAGCTACAGCAGTAGCACGACACTATAACAAACGCCATCAGCAGTTCAGCGGTGACCCATGTTTTCTCTCCTCACAGCCGGGATCGTTACAGATCTACCTGAAGAGCCAAAACGGTCCCATTGAAGTCTACCTGTGTCCAGAGGAAGGCCTCGAGGAGCCCAGCCCCGTCAAGAACGGTGCAACCACCCCCAGAAAAGACTACCCTCATCTCACGCCTCAACCTCTGGGCCCCCCTTCCACGCCCATTGGAGGAGACCCCAGCTGCAGCATCAAACAGGAGCCGATTGAATGTAAGCGGTGGTTTCCGTAGCAACACGTTGACACTCAACTTTGCCATATGATAGCGCAGAGGTTTTCACTGCTTCATAGTGAATGCATTGAAAAGGAGCTGGTGGTTGAAAACAACTGTGATATGACATCAGTGTTATAGGTAGAGTTCAATGGCACCTACGGTAAGTGTGCTACTGAGGGCTAGAGAATGCAGACACTCATTCCAGCTAAGCACCGCAGCAGGAACTGATTTCACCGATAAGACAAATGATCAGGCGCAGAGGGAGCATTTAATCTGCGACAGCATCTGCTGTATTGTGTAGCCGGAATTTAAACCTACATGACTGGATTAGAGCAGGGGTTCTCGTACGGTTCACCTCGCGACCACCCAAAGCAACAGTGCGAGAGACTCGCGACCCCCCGCTATCCCCAGAGGTGGTGGAAGAATGACAGCCATATTATTATTTGATAGTATTTTAATATAGGCTAGCAGCGGAATACATCAAAGTCATGTATAAACTGTACTACAACTAACAACTATGCCATTTTAATCATTTTAATAATTTTAATCATGTTATGACCCCCTCATCTGTGTCTCTCGACCCCCCCCAGGGGGTCCCGACCCCCACTTTGAGAACCACTGGATTAGAGGATAATGTGTGGCAGATTCAGATACTGTATGTGCTCAGTAGAATATCAGATAGCAAATTAAAAGTGTATCTAATTTCTTTGTACATCTTACATGTCTTAAACCGTGTCTCACTATGACAGTGCTATTGTTGGCCAACATTGGCCTTAAATAGATGTCACAGGCAGCTGTGATTACCTATAAGTGAATCATTGCCATGATATTTATATATAATATAATATACCAGTAAACTTCAGCAATGCACAGACAACCGACAACAATTTTAACAAAATGTGCAATGTACGAAATGCATTGCCAAGCAAGACATTAAACATTTCCAAAGTCCAGGCTAGCTAGCTACTAGTATGTTGTATCATATTTCATAATCTGCACATTTCCGCGGTGCTTGGTAATGAAGAACAACATAACTATAAAGTGTAATCAAACTTTTATTTCACACACAGGATTACCATAGCGATGAGCCATGTCAATTTAGTCTGATGATCTTTTTCTAGCCTGTTCAACTGGATAATGTAATACTGCCCTCTAGTGGGCCAAATGCTCCTCTCACAGAAGAGTTGTCCTGACGCCATGTACAGTAATATGAATGTGCCAACGACTATATCGACACATGTAGCGATCTTCATAGCAAAATGTTCCTGCGCTGCTATTGGGAGATATTGACAATTTTGGAAGGCCGTTTGTCCAATCAAATGAGTCAAACTAACTTTAAAATACAATTTGCATACACAATAAGGCGTAATATGTATTGTCCAGAAAGATCTTAGGGGAAATAAAGGTCCAGTCATGTTCTTGGTTTGTTTTGGAACCCAATGGAAGATGGTAGATTAGATAAGACACTTTATCCCCCCCCAGACTCAAAGTTCACTGTAGATAATAATAATAATAATAATAATACTTATTAATGTTTTCACAAGACATACTGTATAATATATGACCATGTCCATAGTACTTTTACAATCACATAACCCACTCTATCTCACACCGTTCTGCGTGGATCCTCTCCTCTCCTTCACCACCTCCTCAGCTGACCTCTCCAGCCCAGCGGATCCCCGCCCTTCCTCCGCGACCCCGACCGCCGGCTCCTCCTCCTCCTCCACCCTGCTGGACGTGGAGGGTCTCCTCGGTTTGCCCCCCGGTCTGCTGCAGATCACGGACGACCAGCTGCCCGGGGCGGCCGCCTTCGCGGGGGACTCGGGCACCCCGTTTGTCAGCTTCTCCCCGCCCATCGACCACGACGACTACTTGTGGAGTCTGGAGGAGGGCGAGGGCGTGTCGGACTTCTTTGACACCTACGACCTGGGAGACCTCCTCAAGAGCTGAGAGATGACCTGGGAGACGATGGGAGACGTTATTACACTATGGAGCCATGAGCGTTTTTGATTGATCTATTAATTGATGTTGAGGATCCCAATGGGAGTCACATATTTTATTTTTTTATTCTTTTTTTTTTTTATGGGATTTTGTATTATTCATATTTTATATTTTTTTATTTTTGTATTATTATTATTATATAGATTTTTTGTGCCTTTTTGTCAAGTTGGCGATACTCGGGGAGTGTGGGGGGGTTGGGCGACCATGGTTCCAGTGTGGTCACTGCCCAACAAGTAGGAAACACTGTTTCTAATCCAGAGAGGGTTGATGTTTGTCACATTTTCAAAATGTTGTGGCTTTAAAGGTTCACGTTTGTAATCTCCGAACGCAGAAGTTTATTATGCATTGCACATTGCCAGCTTTAGGGTATTGTGTGTGTGTGTGTGTGTGTGTGTGTGTGTGTGTGTGTGTGTGTGTGGGGGGGGGGGGGGGGGGGGGGGGGGGGTGGGGTGTCGTGGGGTGTGTTTTTTAAAAAAAAAAAAAACAAATATTTTT
>JAODUE010060590.1:0-18125 GCA_027564755.1 Amblyopsis hoosieri | reverse complement strand
GCCCCCCCCGCGGCCCCCCCCCCCCCCCCCCCCCCCCCCCCCCCCCCCCCCCCCCCCCCCCCCCCCCCCCCCCCCGGGCGCGACGGAGTCGTGTGGTGTTTAAAATTCTGAAAACTCAGGAATTATTTTTCTCTGCGTTTCCAAAGTTTTGCCCATAGGGGGCAGACTTGTACTACGTATGTCTTTCATATTTACAGAATTGAATCACTGGATTAGTTCAAGTCACTGCATATACATGTACAGTGTACTGCATGTTATGCTTATAACATATCCCCACATCCTAGCTACAGATATATTCCTCTCATTGAATTGCTATCAGGTTAACAAATGTATGTAAGAGGGATACTATTTTCTTGCTATCAGGGTAAAAGCCTGGTGAATATGATTATTGATGTGTCTTCCAGTTCTGACGGTGCTACCTTAAATAGCAAATAGGCTATCTTAACTGGGCCTTGTTTCTTGATTTAAGCTTTTAATAAAGCCAGGTACAGTTGAATCTGGAATTGCAATTTACAGGTATGTCTGAATTCACAAGAGACAACAGTATGTTGGATCTATAGCGAGTGCTTAAGCAGGTTTATAGTTAATAAAGGTTTATAGGTTTATTGTTGTCACTCTAAACGGGACATTGATTGCTAATGTTAATTAAGGTAACCGCTTTTTAACAGCAATGCCATCCAAAAAAATAATACATGAATCGTAATGATGTGGAACAATAGGGTAAATGTGGTGATGTCTTACAGTGTAATCAACTTGTTTACCATGCAGCACAGACAATTAGGACCTGTTTTGTGTTTTGTATATGATTACTTATTCTGTCAGGTTTTACGTCTTGGTTCTTTCTTTAAATTCAAACTATTAAATATCTGAGCCATGGCTCCAAGGTCCTAGCAAAGACATGTCAATCCAGCAATTTTGAAGCATTTTGTACATTTTCATTTCATACTGCTGCATTATATTTTGTAAATGAGCTTAGGTTTGCTCCATTGACGTTGAATAAGTGTACTATCCTAACAAAACTTGAACTTGTGTGGTGGCATTCAAAGGCTTTGGAAATGGGCGTTTATTTTATTTTTATTTTTTATATAGATTGGCAACATAGATGTGAATTCTGAAATGTGTAGTATTTGCTTTATTCATTATTTTGGTAACTGTACAGAATTTTTGTATTTATACTTTTTTCAGATATGAATTGTAATGTTAGATGTGATTTAAAGGCGAAGTATTTCAGTGACATGCAGCACTTAATATTTTGTAATATTGTGTAGTCTGTTTGAATTTATTGAATAAATATTGAATACATGTTGTAGAGTTTCTATAGTTTTTTAACAATATTACAGTTGTTTAAATTAAAAGCAGTGCTGTCAGAAATGTCTATACCAATATATGGAGTAGTCTATTATAATTAAAGTACTTGAAATAAAATAAATAATGCCAGTCAAAATATTTTAATCGTAATTAGATTTTATTTAATAAATTAATATGGTTCTGCAGAAGCTTTAAAGAAGCAGAAGCAGTTTACTGAAATACTTAAACTTCTACCAACATTTTTTTTTTTTTGTAAAACAAAATGTCATGACATCACGGTTTATTGACATGGTGATGTTAGAGGCTTTCCTTGCATTGCTGGTTATGTGTTACAGCTAAACCTCTGATATCAGAATACACATTTTAGGTAAGTGTTTAAATGATGATTATTAAGGTATTTTATTGAGATGGCCTTGTGCCATTTCCTTCCCTATTTTGATGGACTCCTGCACGTTTTTCTTACAGTGCTCCCCGTAAAAATCAGGGTTACATTCACAAACTGTCATGCGTGACTTGGGAAGCATTTTACAGTTTCCATTTCTCCCACAGTCAAGTCGGGAGCAGGGTCCACGCCTTGCAGTTCATCGTCCGTCTTGACCAGGACAGTGAAGTGCCCTTTAATATTTCACTTTGGAAGAACAAGACAGTCTCCAGTGAAAACGGGGAGTTCCGTTACAGGTTGAACACCACTGTCTACGACTGGAACATCATCATCTGGACCTTCTTCATTGCTCTTTCCTTTCTGATCGACATGTATGGCAGCATAGGACTTTCTAATTTGTTTGCCGTATATACTGGCCTCACATTTCTCGATATCCTTTAATATCTTTGAACATTTTGTATTCTTGATACACAGTGCAACATTTTTGCGCACTTCTTCTGCCTTGGTGTGGGTTCTTTTCAGCTGCCTGGCCACGGTCACAGAATGATCGTTTACCTCCACCTTAGTAAAGCCTGGCACAAAATGCTTATTTAGTTTTATGTGCGCAGAGTTCTTGGTATCAAATGCAACCACAATCCAATTAAACGAAGGATATATTTCGTTCAGAGCCTTTTCTAACATCAGTTGCTGTTTTTTCTGTCACTGGCAACAGTTTAGGCCATGATAATATCGTTTATGTAAAGCGAGTGGTCTTCAATGCACTCGGGTGGATTTGGCCACGGCCAAGGAGATCTCATACAGTTCCTGATAATCTCTTGTGTCCTTCGCGTTGGTTTTTGTGTCAGTGAGATGATAAATTATTAAATTAATCAGCACACCTTTATACATGGACCAACCTAAGCATCTGATATTATACCATTTTTGTCAGATCACATTTTAAATCATTTGCCAG
Source organism: Amblyopsis hoosieri (assembly GCA_027564755.1). Classification (NCBI taxonomy): domain Eukaryota; kingdom Metazoa; phylum Chordata; class Actinopteri; order Percopsiformes; family Amblyopsidae; genus Amblyopsis; species Amblyopsis hoosieri. Next base: position 15,483 of record JAODUE010060590.1, on the reverse strand, counting down.
CAGTTTTAGTAGGCCTATATCACGGTCTCTTGTTACAAACTGAAAAGGCTTTTGTGTGCTTTTGTGTTTTTTGTTTGTGTTGTACCCTGGATTAAAACGTCAAAGTCACACCAGTATATGTCTTCCTCTGCTTTTTTAAAGGTAGAGGCCCATGCAGTCACTCCATTTTAACAGAGAGATCATCAATGGTCTGCTTCACCAGCCTAAACTCTGATCTAAGAGTGTCTAAAACAGGATTTGATTTAGGAATATTTGAAAATGCAATCTCTACCACAGCCTTAATAAATGGACCAATTATGGGTATTAAATCTAGGAAAGGCATCGTTCCTTTACTCATGCTTTCAGAGTTTTCTTTCAAAAAATTCACAAATCTGTTCAGGTTCTTCTCGTGTTCGCTCGCTTTTCCTTTGTTTAGGAGAGCCCATTCTGTCTGGAGACCGACGGAGAGTCCAACCTCACAGCACCAGTGTCCTTATAGCTTGGATGGAAGTCTTCTCTAGAGATGAGCAGGGTTGTGTGGTTGGACATGGGACAGCATAAACATGTTACAACCAGTAACCAGTTATATACAGTATCTTTTTTTGTTTTTGTTGTGACTTTACCAGCAGTGGGGTTAATAGAGTATGTTTCTTTGAGTTTACATAGTTGCTATAGTGTAATGTAGCTACATTAGCTGGTGTGTTGGTATCACTAAGGACTCTGAAGGAGAAAGTATACATTTCCTTTAGCTTTAACACATTTCTGTTGAAAGACATCCCATAATGGAATGTTCATTTTTCAAATGACTTTAAACTGAGACATCCCTATTAACACTGACCCAGATGTAATTCCAACCTGCTTTTTAATTTGTAAAATATATCACACCACCACAATTTCCCCACCACCTCCTATCTGTCTCTCTCTAAGGCATAGGTCTTCAACCCTGGTCCTGGGGGACCACTGCCCTGCATGTTTTAGATGTCTCCCTGCTCCAACACACCTGATTCTAATTAATGGGTCGTCATCTAGCTCTGCAGAAGCCTGGAAAACGACCCATTCATGTGAAACAGGTGTGTTGGAGCAGGGAGACATTGAAAACATGCAGGGCAGCGGCCCTCTAGGACCAGGGTTGAAGACCTGCTCAAAGGTCCTCTCCTTTGCTCCCGCCCATGTCGACCAGAAGAGGGGGTATGTCTCGGTTAAACCCAGGGAAGGCCCCCTAGTTTGACACTGGTGGAAAATTAATAGCAGGTCTGATAGAGCTGAGTCAACAGGCTGAGCAGAGGAGGAGGGAAAACTCCTTTGCTTCTTCTCTGGACTGCTGGGAAAGCTAGCAAGGGAATACTGGCAGCTATTACAGGTTTACTGGAAGACGTCACTGAAGTGTGTGTGTGCGTGTGTGTGTGTGAATTCATGTAAACCTACTTGATATGATACATAATACATTTCAAATATAAGCATGTTAATATTGTAATATTTTAATGGCAATGTTATGACAGAGGCTTTTCCTTGCATTGCAGGTTGTGTGCTACAGCTGGAGAAAGGTCTGAAAATAATATTTCAGAATATTGCCTTATGGTGGTAGTTGAGATTGTATCGTTTTAATTGTTTCTGTCATGAGCTCTGGCACATTTTCCCCGCATTGCTTCCCAAAGTAATTAGGGTTACATTCACAAGCAATAACATGTGATTTTGGAAGAATTTTGCATTTTCCATTTTTCCCACAGTCCAGTCGGGAGCAGGGGTCCATGCCTTGCAGTTCATCGTCCGTCTTGACCAGGACAGTGAAGTGGCCTTCCATATCAAGAACCTGGCTTTTACAGTCTTTAGTAAAAACTGGAAGGTCTGTAACAGGTTGAACACTGCTTTTTGGGACATCATCATCTGGACCTTCTTCATTGCTCTTTTCCTTCTGAAAGACATGTATGGCAGCGTAGGACTCATTGAGATTTTTTACTTTACATTGCTCTAGATCCCTTAATATATCTTTACATTGTGTAGCACTGTTAACACATGAATCTACAGCTTTGGATACTTCTTTAACCATTGTGTGGTTTCCTTTCAGCTGCCTGGCCACAGCTATGGTAACGTCGTTTACCTCCACCACAGTAAAGCCTGATACAAAATGCTTCTTTTGAGATTTTTGTCTATTTAAAACTAAATGAACAACAGGAATGTCCGAGTTTTTGGTTTTAAATATAGCCACTACCCAGTAATACAGGGGATACATTTCCATCAAATATTTTCTGACTTCAGTTGCTGTTTCTTCTTTGGCATTATATTTGACTATAGTTTGCTTGAGAAAAGCCTCTACATATAGTAAGTTGTCTTCATAGCATTCCTCAATTACAGTAGATATGGCCAAGGAGATAGCATACAGTTGCTGAAAATCATTTGTGTCCTTTGCTTTGGTTGTAGTTTTGGTGAGATGAGAAACAATAAAATTACTCATCACGCCTTGATACATGTATATCTCTAGTTCTGTCAGGTACTCTTCCATCTTCGGCAGACTACATTTGAAATATTTAGCCAGCAGTTTAAGTATGTTATTATGTTTTCTTGTCACAAATTCAAAAATGTGATATGTTGTTTTGTATTTGTATGCTTTAGTGAAGGCATCTATCAGAGTTTTTTTTTTGTTTTAAATCTGTTCCTTGTTCATTCAACCCCTTAATTAAAACGTTAATGTCTGAGTATTGGCGAGTTATTTCTGCCAATGCTTTTGTATAGTCGGGTGTCCATCCACTCCATTCCACCTTAAGCGAGAGTTCATCAAGCTTGTTGTTCACCAGCATGAAGTCAGATTTGTCTGCATCTTTAGGAAATAGGCTCTTTATTATATCAACTGGAATGCTTAAATATGGATCAGCCGTGGGGACTAAACCTACTATTTTACTTAAAACATCCAAGTGTTCTTTTATAATTGCCTTAATCCTCTTCATGTTCTTCGTAAGGGTGCTTTCTCTTCCTATGTAGGCTGACAGGGGAGCCAGACTGGAAGCCATCAGCAGCAGAAGCAGCAGGAGTTTAGGAGAGCCCATTCTGTCTGGAGACCGACAGAGAGTCCAACCTCACAGCACCAGTGTCCTTATAGCTTGAATGGAAGTCTTCTCTAGAGACGAGCAGGGTTGTGTGGTCCGTCGGCATGCAGCCTGCATGCCCTTTATAGGGTCTCTGTGTCACATACAGTATGTCAGACCTGCCCACCAGTGATTTCCCTATACCCTTGTGGCCAGGTAGCGATAGGGAGGTAGAGAGAGTTCTTGAGAGCTCTTACCTTGTATGGTGAAAGGCCACATCTGACATTTAAACAGTTTCAACATATGACTTGATAACAATTTGAAACAATATGGCTCCAGAGGGAGGGTATGGAAATTGGCTCAATGGGTGCACGTTTAGTTTTAACATTGGGAGAGACACATTATGTGAGGGTCTGAGGTGTGTTCCTCATGAAACACTGCACTCTGATGCGTTCTTTTGCACGATTTGTGCCTTATCAATTTATGGTGGAACATTTATACTTAAATAAAGGAACCCAAAAGAAACCAAAATGCAGGCACCGGCCGGCAAAATATAATGTAATCTGTTGTAAGGCTCTCAGACATTCTGTATAACATTATGTATTGCTTTCAGCTTTCAAATGTAATTACTATTGTAGATCAATTTTTGTAATTTATAAATAATTATAGAGTCCTTTTCTGTTATAAAGGATTTTATAACACAATTATATAACAAACGTAACAAATAATGTGGGTCTTCACAGAAAAAAATCTGGGCTTTAGCCCCGTAAACCCAACTGACCGTTCCTCTAAATGAATTCATACGAAAATAGTGGTGGGACAATTTTAGGTCATCACAAAAGTTGTGAGACAACTGTCCCTACCATCAACACACAAGGAGGTTTGTGTCTCATTCTTACCTATCCATATTTGATATGACTTCCTTCTTTTTATTATTAAGTTCTTTATATAATAGGTCACTAATAAAAATATGACTGATCTCCCAGCCAAAACGTTATGGGTTAAAATTGGTCTACCTGCAAGCCTTGTTATAGCATACTAATTGTACAGTAAGGTACTGAGATGTACAACCTGAGCTGAGAGGGTATTTGATTAATAACAACCATGCAAAACATTACAACCAATCAGCAGTAGCATACATAGCACACCAGATAAATTATATGTGAGGGTCATAAATCAACAATTATTCATTTGAACAGAACTTTTGCATTAAACGTGTCTGTGATGTGATAGCAAGCCCTGTCCTAACGAACATTCATTTCAATAACAGAATATCACAAAGCCTTGTGTGTTTTAGTATCATATCTGAACGGTTCATTTGAATTCTTACTCCAAGACAATAATATCTGATCAGTTAATTTACACTCTTATTGTTCTTCAGTTAAGAAACTCAGTTTTTCAAGCGGCCTCTTATGGGACGAAATATCCTGTCATAATTTGAAACTGAAAATACTCTATAAGCTTCGAAAGGTCGTAACTCAGAGTTTAAATCCTTGAAATTAAACATGTAATGTTTTGCAAGCCTGAATAAAAAATTAAAATAATTTGTAATTGAGTTTTCCTTCAGATGATGGTGGTGGTGTGTACTATACACTATACTATACACGCTTTGGGCATACAGGGATTGGATTGCCCTTAAAAGGGACCCCCTCACCCCATACTTCTGCAGCACCTCCCACAGTATCTCCCGGGGGACCCGGTCATACGCCTTCTCCAGATCTACAAAACATATGTAGACCGGAAGGGCATACTCCCAGGCCCCCTCCAGGATCCTTGCGAGAGTAAAGAGCTGGTCCGTTGTTCCACGACCAGGATGGCATCCGCATTGTTGTTCCTCAATCTGAGGTTCGACAATCGGCCGAACCCTCCTTTCCAGCACCAGCATAATTTGAAACTGAAAATACTCTATAAGCTTCGAAAGGTCGTAACTCAGAGTTTAAATCCTTGAAATGAAACATGTAATGTTTTGCAAGCCTGAATAAAAAATTCAAATAATTTGTAATTGAGTTTTCCTTCATATGATGGTGGTGGTGTGTACTATACACGGGAATAGCCGCATATGTTTCTCAAATGTGGGCTATAACTGCACAGTTTATTACAGGCTACAGTCTGGTCTGCCATATGCCTCACTCATCCAGAGCTAGCCGGTTAAAGCCTTAAAGGGACCCAAAGCAGCCTTTTTGCTTCTGTTAGCTTCTTTTTGAATAAACATTGTTTGCATATTTTAAATATATTTAGAATGAAACTGGTAATACAAATAAATATTGCTTTTATTTATACTTTCAATGGTTGAAGTTTCATTCAGACATGAGCAAAGGGGGAAAACATAAGCCTATTGGTGTCTCGCCTTAACCAGGAAGTCCCTTGAGATTACTTTTTTTTCAGTTACAGTAAAGTAACTGCACTCTAAAATGTGTTTTTTGAGATGTAACCTAAGTAATAGGACTGAACTGTAATTGTCAGGGTTTGATGGCCCTGCCATGCTTCCTGGGGTTTCCCTTCATTCTTTTGCTTGTTGTGTCATTACACACACCTGGTGCCCATTCCCCTAATTAGCTTTAGTATAATGTAGCCCTCTGTTTCTCCCTGTCTCTGTCGGTTATTGTTTGCTTTTTTTGTGAGTGTTTTGCTTTTTTGATTAAACGCCAGTTTCCAACTGTAATTTTTATCTGCAGATGCTTCATCAAATTGTTCATGAACTTATAGTTAATGGGGCCCCCCTTTCAGCCCCTCCCTTCACTCAGCTCCTTTTGTAAGTTTTACCATTTTTCAATATTGTGCAGTGGGTGGAGTCAGGCTCGGGGCTGGGCTGCAGTTATACACTACATAAAAGTTAAATGGAGCCTATTAGAACAGGCATGGGACAACATAAAGGTGTTACAACATCCAGTTTAGAAATAGCAATTACAGCACACTGCTGAATTACACAGCACTCTATCATAGCTTTGAACTCCCCCAGGGAGACAAATTCTGCAGAATTCCATAATGTATTTGTGTAGTAAAATAAAAGGTATTAATACATTATATACAGTATGTAGTGTAATGGAATGTCAATTTTTCAAATGACTTTAAGCCCCATTAACACCTCCCCCCCGTTCTCTCTCTATGATCCTCTCTTTTGCACCTACCCATGTCAACCAGCAGAGGGGGTATTTCTCTGTTAAACCCACAGGGGGCCCCCTGGTTTGACACTGGTGGAAAATTGATAGCAGGTCTGGTAGAGCTGAGTCAACAGGCTGAGCAGAGGAGGAGGAGGAGGAGGAGGAGTTGGAGGAGGAGGGAAAACTCCTTTGCTACTCCTCTGGACTGCTGGGAAAGCTAGCAAGGGAATACTGGCAGCTATTACAGGTTTACTGGACGACGTCACTGAAGTGTGTGCGTGTGTGTGTGTGTGTGTGTGTGTGTGTGTGTGTGTGTGTATGAGAGAGAGAGAGAGAGAGAGATGGGAGGACTACTGTATATCAAGTTTAGCTGTGTAGCCAGAATATGTTACTCATTTCTGGGTCTGCTTTATAATCCGTAGTAAGTGAATAAATTATGTACTGTCCCACAGGCCCAGAAAGGCTTGGAGGTGTTATGAATTAGCATCTAATAGAGAATAGTGGACTCAATGTTGAAATACAGATGAGTCAATACAATGGGAATGGCTTAAAGGGTCAATCCCACATTTTGTCCCACTGTGTGTATATCACACCACAAAACAGAAACGTTGCCCCGATTGTTACTGCAAACTGACTACTGTGCGGGGTTGCGGACACTTTGAGAGCAAGCTGTGAGTGAGGGAGAGACTGTGCTCGGTAGCAATACAATCAGTTTTTAGGTGACGGAAGGATTGGTCATATTCTAATGTTGAGGTGACGGAGGGGTTTCTTACGTTTTAAACCAAAACAGCATTGTTTCTCTAATGAACAAAAAACTATCTGATTTACTGTTAAAGTGGAACTATATGACTTTATGCCACTAGATGTCGTATAGAGCACCAGCATCTCAGACTAAAATAAATGCTTTGTAGGCCACACACACATAACCTGACAAGACCAGATATATGTGTCTGTTAAGATACATCCATCTGGGGAGCCGTCCATTTAAATGGTTTCAAAAAAATACTTTGCATGTAATTGGACGAACCTGTGAACTAGCAGTCTGTTGTTATCCACTCTTGTAGGAGAAGAGTGAAAACATATTTTCCATTGAGAAAATATTTTGATCTTCTAATAAAACCGATGTGATTGTCTTATCTCTAGGCATTTTCTGGCTTGCAATGTTTCCAAGTCGCCTACGTCACACCTAACTATGACGCTGATTGGCAACACACAAGGTTAACCAACCCGAATCACCTCGATTTCCAAGCTCTCCAGACTGATTCTCACGGTGAAATGAAACTGAAAGCTTGCGAGATCAGGATGGTCTCCCAATGCAAACACACGCACACACACACACACTACATAATTAAAATATTAGCACAACATTATGTACCGTTTTTGGGTACATAATTGCAATAGGCTTGTGGTTAAGGTGGTGGGCTCTAGACAATATGTTCTATGTTTGAGATCTCTAACCACATACCTGCTCTGTGTATTCTCTGTTAGTCGATGTTTGGAATCTATTTCTTTAGGACTCACCAGCCCCCACACATACATCCAGCTTATGAAACTGTTTATTTTCTCTTTAATTTACCCCCCACCCCCCAACCATCCATATTTTTGTGCTATACTCTCATGTATAAGCCCAAGCAGACCGGCTTGCTCAGTCTTTATACAAATATGCCAAGACTAGCAGGGAAGGCAGCCACACAAAAGCTCCAGTTCATTCCTAGGGGCTGTAGGGAAACTGAAGGAGGGTATTGTTGGGGCCGATCTGGCCTCGGCATTACATCAGCTCAGACGCACTCACTTGCATGCAGAAATGAGCATACTGTGTGCAATGCAGTGGAATACAGTGCAATGTGAGAAACGTGCATAGGCTGCACAGACTGCTGTAAGTGTAGTCTCTCTATTAGCACACGTGTGCACGCACACGCACACAGACACACACACACAACTGCATAGGAACAATGAGTAAAAGGAGAGCATGGTAAATTGGGTCAGCAAACATATTTATTCAGCTCAACAATGTGACTCATTGTGTCTTCACTTCCTTGTAAGCTGTCTATCTTTCGTCAATGTCTAATGGAGTTTAAATAGTCAGTGTTCATTTTCCACCCTCATTAAACAACAGCATATACTGTAGTCTCTGTGATGCACTGCAGACTTGACTTGAGCAGGGAAAAACTGTTTTTGAGTCCCATGAAAAGAAGATAGAACATGTTTCTTGACCACTCACCCAATTGGCTTTTCATTTGTGCCTGTGTGATTGCCTCTGTGTGTGTGTGTGTGTGTGCATGTATGTATGTAATTATAGGAATACAGCAATTGCTGTGCATGTCTGTTAAGCAAAGTGACACTTGCGTGCGTGTGTGTGTGTGCGAGTGAGTGTGTGTGTGCGTGCGTGTATGTGAACGTAAACCTACTCCACACACTATTTACATGATATCCACCCTGCATTATTCACCAACCAGGAGCTTTATTTTGATATGTTTAGTCTATTGACGGCAATGAAGTCTGCCACAGGGCTTTCAGATGGTAATGTTTCACAACCATTACTCACAGATAAATTGGTAAAGAGTTTCTCGATGTGTATGTATATCGATGTGGTTTCGTGGTACAACAGAGTGTCAGTGTAATTTTAAAGGCTGTAACAGTTCCTTAAGTGTACTCTTCTACAGGTTTTTTTTGCATTGTTCTCTCTGTACCCTCTAGCAAAGCTCAGTGACATACCTCTTTGTTCAAAGGGGCAGGCCACATAATGGTAGGTATGCAGGGGTTAGATGGCATAACATAACACATATTGGGGTTTCCCTATTTTTGGTGTTTTGTTTTTACACCATCCTCCACACTGGCAGGCTATTGGAGAGGAGGACCATGGGTGAGAATAGAACCTATGAAGACAGCCATTTGGAGCTTGAAGAGTATAAAGAGTTTGGGCATATTAAGGGGGATGATGTTACACAAACGTTATGCTGTGACTTTTACCACTTAGCCAGTTTAAGTCAATACATTCTGCCATACATAATACTATTATATCTATATTACTATATGTTTAAACCATTTACCGATTTATTGTTTTGCTTCTTGCTGCTATTCTAAGCATCTATGATATCGAAAAAAGGCTTTGAATGCAGAGTTATGTATTCAATTCGTAGCAATTTGGGGAACAGTAAATTGATATTCATTCTAAATTTAATAATTTGTCCATATATTCAGTTGAATTATGAAAACAGTTTTTAAGTTTGAAAACGGATTTCTTCAGAGTCAGATGAAATGCCTTTCCACCACCACCATTCCAACCACTGAGATTCCTTCCTCTTTTTAGGTTTGTTCTGAATAAGCCATTCTACATAGCCATGGAGACCACACTGCACAGACCGTGGTGTTTGCATAGTGATGAGGGCTGACGAAGTAGGAGAGACACTCTGCTCTCTCTGTTCAGCATGCCAAAAAAGCACAAACATTCCCACGTGATTATCCCTCCCCTCACAGGCGGCGCGTACAGGATCACAGTCACAGCACCTCTACGAGCAAACACGGACCGAATTGAGTCTCCGTAAACTCGTACAACTAAGACGAACTTTCAGTTAACCTTTCTCCTGTTGCGCAGAGTTTAAACCCGGGGAACGCAAGACAGAGGAATACAAGTTATCACCACGGGAATGATCGCTGGGCGGACACTCTAAACTACGCTTTTCATGGGAATGTGCGTGCATAAAACGTTGCTGAACCTTTCTCCTTTGTAGTTGCGCAGATTTACTTGAAACATGCCGGAGCGAATCAGCATTTCGGACTTTGTATTTCTGACCAACGAGGACTTGGATTCCCCCGGGACTTCTACTTTTCAGTCAAAAATGAGCGACTGCCGAAACACTGTGTCAGCTGTGGAGGAGGTGAGATACGTGGTTTACCTGCATACTGGTCAAGAGTAGCCCACTCTAGTCCTGAGTATGATACTGCGTATCAGTAATGTGACATAAAAAGGCGGTTGTGTAATAAAAACAGTTTAGCTTAGTCCAGCAGCACCACACTTTGGGTTACACGTGAGGTAATGCAATAGGCTATAACCAAATTCGAGTAGCCTAGGATTGCTTTCAACCAAGTACGTGTGTGCGTGCGTGCGTGCGTGTACGTGTGAATGTGTCACTTTGAACTGCTGCCATGGCTCAAGGTTAGATGTATCAGAATGTTGTTTGAAATTCACCTTGGCCCGTGGTCCAATCCGTCCTCAGGGAAACTCCGAGGAAACTGTAATTTTGATCCAAGCATGCGCGTCGATAATGTGCGTGTGCAATGCACACTTCCATGTCAGTCAGTCGGTCAGCACTGCTTACAGTTCCTGACGTGTGTTGGTTTACAGTCAACGGAGTCAGCATACCTCTGATAGGGGAACGTTAAGCGTGAGATGTCGTTTTCTTCATTCAAACACATGCCAGGGGCCAGTGGGGGTTTCAGAACATGAGTCTCTATTGCTGTCAAGGAGTCCGCGACATGATTGATCTAATATCATTATTAATGGCTATGACACACTGGAAAATACATAGTTCAGATAGTTGCTTTGGGGAGGGCCTGAAGGAATGCTACACGTGTGCACAACACACACACACACACAAGCACACACACAAGCGCGCATGTAAAGGCACCATTCATTCGGGTGCTATACTGTATAGGCCATGGACAGTCAGCTGCGTGAGCACGTGTGATTAGCGGTGATACAGGGAGAAATATATAAGCACTGTATGTGGGCGGACACACTTTTGCTTCTTGTACATGTAAAGTGACTATATGACATTCTACCAGTAGATGTCACTAAGCGCACCAGCAGCATACCATACCAAAACAAATGCTTTGTGGACCACACATTAGTGGCCTCATGAGACCATCCAGATCTTTCGAGCTTCAGTTTAATTTCGCATGTGTCTGAGTAGCAACTGAATTTTCCAATTGGTGTAGGGTTTATACAACAGGGCTCCAGACTAACGTTTTCCACTAGTAGTGCTACTAGTGGAAAAAGTTAGTGAACCTTACTGAAAATTTTCATTGACCCAAATGCAGCTCATTCATATTTTTCAGTGTTTTTGTCATTTAAGTCATGTTTTCAGCAGTGGAGGGGTGGAAGGTTGTTGCACCTTGGTGGTGCTCGTGTAGCCTGGCTCGGCCTGACAATTGCTCTCAGATACATTTTCTAAGATGATACTCTATATAGTCTGTAAACCCTGTTTTCATATCCACCCTGCTGGCGAACCAATCACGGTGTGTTAGTGAGATTACATCAAGCATGTTTTGAAATGGTGGTAGAGCTAGATGAGGTGATCAAAAACAGTTGTAGCAATGCCTATTTGTTATACGCTGTCCAATAGTAATTACAGATCAGAGGTCTCTATGCCCAGTAGAAGGAAACCACTGTTAACATTTCCCAATAGAGTTGCCAGACATCACAAAGTGAATTGTAGGTCTGGTTACGCCAGGCTATAGTGCTTGTGTGTATAACTATATAATAACACTAGCGTTCTGAGTTCATATCAATAGGTAGGCCTATTTTAAAAACATGAAATTAAATTACAAAACTTTAAATGTTATAATAGCATTTATACATTTTTAGGCTAATGCCTATTTGACCCACTATTACTCAGCGTGCACTGTACTATACTGCACTATATTTAGTTGAAAAGTTTACAGCCTGGCTGAGAGCACTTTTTGTCTCCCTTTTATTTTTGATTGAAAATCTCACAGGGAAACTCGCCCAGATGTGACACATTTATGCTTACTAGCATGGTGCCGCTGCAAGGTTAGATGATCGTCTGAAGTCTTGCATCAAATGTTTGACCGCACAACAATGACATTAAAATATTTGAGCAACTAAGGCATTTCATTCCCTTCAAAACTTCAAGGTATAATAATAATAATAATAAGCCCCTCACTGAGTTCCCTAAAGTTACATCTACAGTAGCATACCTAGCTAACAATATTGAATCACAATATTATTCAAATTAATACATTTAGTGGATCATTGTAACGAGATGATTACAAGCGCAGACGGACGGACGAATGAGCACTGAACAACGAGCATAACAAATGTTCACGGATACGCGATTGGCAGTTAACAGCGTAATGATAAAACAAAACACTGAAGACATAACTACAATAATATCCAACACGTGTCCCTCGCAAACCCATATTACCCACACACCACTTAACATGTTAAATGAATACGGGTAGTTCACTGCAAGTCCGGTGTGTAACTGGAGAGCGTTCGATGTAGTAATGGCTGAAAGCCTGAAAGCCGGAGTTTAGTTATCCAAAGTAGAACTGAACGGTGAGAAGGAGCACCACCTGCACGGTGATACAAACGTTGGTGCGCCTAGTAATCAAATGTAGTCGCACTGTCTCCAAAAATGGTCGCAAAATGCGACTAATTGGTCGCAGTCTGGAGCCCTGACACGGGGAGTGTCATTTTATTTTCTGCTCAGGATGCAATTAATCCACTATATTTAGTTTGCTGCTAGATTTATGTCTAAAATATCAAATAGAGCACCTTTAATTCTCATAAAGCTATTTGTGGACAGAAACAAATGCATATAAAATGTAAGATAAAAGGAAAATAGAGATTAGTGCATGACCTTTTCCATCTTACATGCCAATTCAAACCTATAATGTAATGGACATTGCTTTGTTTTCATAGCAATAGGTCTGTTTTAATGGATACGAGTCTCCGAATGATGTAGAAGTGATTGCAGTGCGATTGCATGGCATTACTGGGTTAAATGGGAACAAGATTTTACAGGAGATAAAATGTCAAGTGGTGAAGTCATCACTGCCTTTCACTGGAAACGCTTGGCTCTGTGTACAGCGCACAATAACACAGATATGTTAGAGCCCCTCTTATTCGCATAGACTACAGATACACTGCAAAAACTATATCTAACTTAGTGTGTTCATCTTGTTTTTAGATTCAAAATCTAGTTGGACTTTCTAATATAAATGGCTTATCTAGTGACTTAATTGCATGTGCACTTATTTTTTGCGTTTTGGAGTCGAGGTAATGCAATGGGCATAGCCTGGGTTGCTTGTGTGACAGACAATAAGAGTGTCAAAGAGGATATGATCCACTGTGTGTGTGGATACACCCTTGTGTCTCAAGAATAACAGGCTGAAGGGTGGAACTGTTTACTGTATGTATCACTTTGTCTGCTTGACTTTTTTCCACCAACGAATGACAGTTTGTCTGTTGTCAGACTCCCTGCGTGTCCCAATTCAGCCCTCCCAACCTGTGCTAGCGCCTGTCTACTTTGTTTATGCTCTGTCTGCCAACATGCCTTGCCAAACACCAGGCGCTGCTAGGGCAGCGTTGGCTCCTCTGTTTTCCACTAAGGTCACTTGCGCAGTGCCGACAGTCGCGTTGCGTTGCAAGCTAACAGTTTGGGAGTGGACGGTGGAGAGACTGGGCGTGTTAACAACCTGAACTTAGTTACAAAGTCTCTCTTCAGTTAAAATTACTGGCTAACTGAGGCTATTTCTGGTGATATGATGGGGGAATGGGTGCCACATGTCTGGTTTTGAAACAAGTGGCTTGTTTGAAAGTTGGAGTCAGGGATTCTGGAGAGAGATTGTTGATGCATGACCCTTAAAGTGTAACCACACCCCAGCTCAAAGTCTGACTCCACCCACTACAGCTGTGAAAAATGCGTCAAGGAGCTGAGTGAGGGGAGGGGCTGCGAGAGAGACCCACATTAACGTTAACATTTGAATGTGATGACATATGAGCGTACAGAGTGTACCGTTGAAAACCAGCCAGGTCCAGGGGTGATTTTCTGTTTTCGGTTCTGTTTTATAAAATGCAGATTTTTATAAAAACTGAATTTTGTCAATATTAACACCAGCATTGATGTCACAGATCAATCCTGTTACTTTGTTTACAGCTAAAAAAAAAAACACATTTTAGGGTGCAGTTACACTTTAAATGCCGTACATGCCCTCAGAAGCTCCGCCCCCAACATTGGACACACATTGCCAAGGCTAGGGTGTTGTGCGGTGCGGTCTGCACCACATTGCTTGTGTTCCCATTCACAGAGCCAGGGCTGTGTAGGAACACCAGATTATGTTTTCAACGCACACAGAACAGGCGGAGATAATCACTGTATTTGACAGAAGGTTTACTGGATTATAATCCCAGACTCCACCTGTGGCGTTTTTTGGGTCAACTCACACTCAGAACCCACCATTTAGTTTTGCATAGTACATCACAATATATTTTATTGTAGGCATCATTGCCAAACCGCAGGCAGTAAATGGTCCTGACATGAAAAGTAAAATCCCCTTTAACGTGAGAAAATTGCACATGAAACCTGAAAGACAGACAGACAGACGCAGCAAAAATTACGTCAGCCGAGGTTTACGCATGCAAAACATACAAACTGTCGCTGGCAAATGTTGACTCACGTGTTTACATGAATCACACACATGAGAAAATTCACCGTAATGCAAATGAGTTTGCGATAATTATGCTAATTTCAATTAGGTTGTATAACCAGGAATACATGACATGCAGAGGTAAGATACAGGGGCCAGCATTTCATCTAATGTGCTATGTAATGTGTTTATATTTCAGTCTCTGGAGATGGATCAAGTAACGCTGCAGAGGATGAAGAAGATGATCAAAGCGATACACACATCTGGACTCTGTAAATTTCACACACACACACAGTGTTGTACTAATTCACAACATGCTTTGATGTACAGTACCTATTGCGTTTCTGTTTCTGTGCCAATTATGCATCTTCTGCAAGAAATGGATTCTGTTTTCAATGACAACATGGAGCCAGTGGAGTTGTTCAGAACAATAGCGGGTGTAGCTTTTACTGGTGTGTGGTGGCATGTTTCCTGGGAGAAGTGTCTGTATAGTTTCATGGTGTGTGTGTGTGTGTTTGTCACAAGCTTTACACTATCCACCGCTAGCCGTCATCCACGAGAAATCAAACGTGCACTGCGTGCGTGCGCGTGTGTCAGAGATTAGGCATTGAGGCCTTGCAGAACGCTTCACACACTTGTTTTTTCCTCTGTCCCCCAAGTCTGGTTCTCATTTCCAGGCCTCAAAACTCATTGTTTTGAGAAAGTGTGAGTCAGAGAGCCAGCTGCCCAGAGTTAGGCAACTAAATCCTGCATGTGGGTCACTTGTAGCGCAGTGGAAGGTATAGTCTCCCTCCCGCCCTAGAAGCTAGGTGCTTTATTCCCTCTCCTTCTCCCTTTTTTTGTCCTCCTCTTGGTTCACCCCACTTCTAGTAATAAAATGTTTCCAGTAATGGGACCCGCCGCCCCCCGCCGGGCGGGCGAGGGGCGGGGGGCCCCCGCCGAGGGTGGGGTGTGGGTTGGGGTGGGGGGGCGGGGGGGGGGGGCCCCGG
>JAODUE010060569.1:0-16734 GCA_027564755.1 Amblyopsis hoosieri | reverse complement strand
CATCAGGCCGGAGGTTTGGCCTCCCTATCTTGGTCACAAATAGATTTAAACTGTCCTTTGTTCCAACTGCCATTGGTATTTTAAACAGGTTTTGAATGCGTGTTAGCATCGCATTTTGGGAAGACAGCATTTATTATTATTATACTGTATGTATTGTATGTGTACTGTGTGTATATGTGTTGACGAAAATTGCCCTGTGGGGACATTAAAGATTTCTACTACTACTACTACTACTACTAATACATTCTCAGCAAACTGTTTGAATATGATTGTGAATGTTTGCCTTTGTTTACCAATTTGGGCGTGGATGCTAGCAGATGAATACATGTTTCATTAATTTTTTGTTTTGTTTTTTGGTTATGAAATATAAGTACAACTAAGTAAGTCAGTTAACCCTGATGTCTTGCTGTTGTCAGTATTCTGAAAGCATGTTGTTTGTCTTACGATCACTGGTATGATCTATTTCGCTATTGGCAAATGTACTTATATGTCACTTTGCATAAAAGCAACTTAATGGATGAGGAGGGTATGAATGATGGTCTGGGGCTGTTCTGCAGGGTAATAATGTTAATGCTAAAGCATACAAAACCATTTTAGGCAACTTAAGGCCCTTACATGTTCCACGGGTTTTCCCTGCAAAGGAAAGCTAATAAAGACATGGTTTGATGTTTGGTGTGGAGGATCTTGGCCTGACCTTAACCTCATTGAACAGCTTTGGGATGAAGCCAGGCCTTCTTGTGCAACACGAGTGCCTGACCTCATACATTATCTTGCCTGAATGGGCACATATTCCCACAGACACACTCCAGGCTTTGTGGAAAGCCTGAGTGGAGCCTGTTAAAGTATATTCTCAAAGGGGTTCAAGAGGGGGACTCCATGGTAATGGTTTTGGAATAGGATGTCCAGCCTATTCCAATCCAACTATACCGTAGGCTGCACAAACACTGTTAGAGTTTACCCAAAGTTGGAACACAATTGGCTGTTGTCGTCATCCTGACGACGCCGCTGCCGCGGAGGGATACATACAATATTGTTGGGGGTTCTGGTGCAGCCAGCATATCTCCAGATAACGGATGTATATCAAGACTTCCTCTCCTCTGCTGTGGCCATTGTTTTCTTGAGACGTGAGAATGGATTTGCAGTTGAGTTCAGCTAATCCCTATAAAACAGATACAGATAGAAAAATAGCTATTAAAAAGCTGTGTTTCGGCCAGTGTAAAGGCCTACTGTCTCCACAGACTTTTGACCTGAGTTGAACGAAAAGCTTGCATTTACTGTAAATGTACCACAGTGGTTCTCACAGCACAACACATGGACTGGCTCATCACAAGAGGCCACTACCATACCGGTAGTGCTTTCCGATTCCTTTATTGTAGCTGTATCTGTTACCATCTTGTTTTCATTTCGTCTTTTAAGATGGAAATAAGAATGCCTTATAATCTAATGAGTATCTTTCAACAATAATGTGCATCTGCAATAAAGGTTAAAGTGCACATCAAAAGCTTTATTCATCCATATGTTTCAAAGCAGCCTCTTGACAAGGAATGGACATCCACTCAGACGGATATCAGGAACAGCTGTTACTGATCTCAAGATCTTGAACAAATTAAATTCAAATATTTATTTATATTAAAATATGTATTTATTATTTTTATAGCTTTACTGAAAATGGCCTCTATACTCAGGTTTAAGACAGCATACACATTTAACTTTTTTTTTTCTGTTGTTGACGTAGAGAATGCCAATATTCAACACCTGGATATATGCATAACATATGCAAAAAAAACAGATCTTTAACATTTTTTGATTTTTCTTAATGTTGTATTTTAAACAGGGTAACTGTTTATCTGGACAATATAGCATATATGTCTATATGAATGTCTTGTATTGTTCTACATTGATAGCTTACAGTAAACTTGGTCTGCTATGGCAAATGTACTGTACATTCACTATGCTGTATTAACATGCATCCAAAGAAAGGAAGTATAATATACATAATTATCTATATTCATATTCATAATATTCGGACTATTCAATATATTGTACATAATCGTACAATTATGAAACAAAATCTTTTATCGAAATGTTTTAGTTTAATTACTTATTAATACAGTTGATTATAAATAAATGATATTAATCAGCTCAGCACAATAGTTATCATTTGAAAAATGGCAGGCTGCTTTTGTGTCTTCGGTGCTTTGGGCACTGTGTGTGTGTGTGTGTGTGTGTGTCCATTCATCACACAATTAGAGACCTCCAGAGATTACAGTAGATGTTTGTATCTCTGAACCACTGATGATTCTGTGGGAATTGTGGATATATTTTCCACTTCTCCACAGCCTGCAGGATAGCCAGGGAGAGGATAAACCCCATGCAGCTTGTTTACTCCTGCTGCCAGGCCTGACTGCAGCATTCTGGACCAACTGTAGTCTTGGAGAAAAGAAGAGACAGCATTTTCTTGTTCTCCTTCATTAGCTAGCAGTAGGCTACCATGAAACATAGATTTTATAAAATGATCGATCACCAGTGAAGCTAATTTGGACTAGCGCCTAGTTTTATCACTGTGCTTTTAACCCGTTACTTCCAAGGGCATAACTCTTTATACATTTACATGCTGCTGGTCGACAAACAGTGATTAATATGTATCAATTGGTCAAGCCAGACTTAAAAGAGGGGATGATTTAAAACCAATATAAATTCAACTATAGACAGAATAACAAGATAAAGTGGAGGAAAGGGAACTTGGCAATAATAGTACACATTTAAATAGCAGGAGAGAGAATTAAATGAGCTCAGTCTTGCTGAGAGCTAGACCTTCTATCTCCAGGCAGTCCATCTGAACTCCATTCATTACCAACAAATAAACAGCTTTTGACATATGGTAATCTTAGCCTTCAAATGGACAGGGAGCAAAAAGGTAGAAGTGCATCCATGCCAATAGTGATGGATGTTGAGACATCGACCAAGACATGGCAGGTCCTGGAAGTTGTGTTGGATTTATGTCTTCTGGGATATCTAATCTGTGGAGCTCATTCTAGCAGTCTAAGCAGAGGCAACTGAATACGAAGCCAATTATATATGGGGCTGAAGTTTCCTCTGCCAATATGTCTTCCTTTACAACATGTATACCAAGTTGGATCAGTGCTACTGTACTTAATTGAACTGTCACCATCAGAGACATGAACAATGTTGATCTGGCATGTATCCCTCACGGAAGAATTGTTTTCTATAGTTATGGTATTACCTTTTTTATTATTTTGATACTGAACTGTACATTCTCTACAACTGCTAGTAGTTAGTAGTACGATAATAATAATAATAATAATAATATAATTAACTTGAATGTTTCCTTCAATTGAGACACCTCTTTTAAAGCTGATTTACAGTAGAACAAGTACAGCCATTATCTGCCTAGCTGCTCTTTTCTATCAGACTATAACAACATTAACCTTCAGCTAGTTCTTGATATGAATCCGGATATAGTGTACAATACAGTAATTGTTGGCTAAAAGGTAGCTATGTTATTAAACAGCAGGGGGCAGTATAAGTCTTTATATACCAGAAACATGGCCTCATACATGAACCATGTTTCAACGTAGCTGTTGCCTTTGTTATAGGTAGAATCTTGGTTAATATAAATATTCTCTAAACTCCATACAAATGTGTATGAATCAGCATAGTCTTGCTGCAGTTCACAGTCTATAAAGTTCCTGAACAGTGGAGCTTGCACAATCCTGGGACATATTCCCTTGAAAACCATTGTGTTGTGTCGTGTTCATTAGAAACGAACCCACACCCTACTGTCATAACTAAACACACATAAACAAACACATAGGAGATGGATTTTAAGGCGAGTTGTTAACTCCCATACCTTTTTCTCTCTTTAAGAGCTTAGTTGACAAAATTACCTTTCTTCTTTTATCTTCCTTCCCCCCCCCCTTTTATTTCCTTATTATTTCCATCCTCCCTCTCTGTTGAATTATTTTACAGTATACTGTATTTTGCTGCAGCTTTCCACTTTCTTGAGTTTACGCTGAAATGTCTACATTTATATATGATGCCTGGTGTTTGACTTACAAGGGAAGGCTGTGCATCTCATAACACTTCTAAATAAGCACATCTAAACCTTTGCCACCCACTTCTGTTATTCAGATGTTACTGCTGTTAGGCATCTGCTGCATATGCCCCTATCGCTGTGTGGTGCTGGTTGAGGGTTGGGAATTGGCTCATTTTGATGCACCAGATGTAGCACACAGTGTTTTTGTGATACAATGACACAACTGAATTTGAATGCATCCAACTACCGGATTGCGTGCCCCTCTTATACATAAAACGCTGGTTTGCTAACATTAGCATGACAATAAGATCCTAATGTATCCATTCTTTTTGTATTCTGATGCACTGATGCAATACGAACAAGAGAGAAGTGAAGCTGAGGAGAATGGGAAGGTGAAGATGTTACATCACAGAGATTGGAGGTGACAGTTGGGACTAGCTGTCACCTAATACCTCACACTAATAGCAACGATTTGTATGGGAAAGACAGCAGCACACTATAGAGAGGGCAGGGTGGGAGACAAAGTCTGTAGGGTATGCTGTTGTAGAGGATACACGTCCTGTTTATTAAGAAGGGCCTTCAATTCAACTTACAGGAGGTGAGACAGTCTATGTCTAGTCTAGGTCAGTGTGTTGATAAGTCTACTTGATCAATGGGTACAGAGGATAGGGAGTATTGATGGAGAGAACAGATTGGATGTTCACAAACACAAGCTGTTCTGAATGAGTAGCCTATTTGGTGCACTCAAAATAACCATTCACTTTGAGTAAATGAATATGGAGTAACATGCTTAATTGTACATAGCGTTACATTTTATGTTTACAGCATTTAGCAGATGCTTTTATCCAAAGTGACTTACAGTACAATGAGTAGACTACATTTGTCAACAAGTGAACCGGTCACACACAATTGTAAGCTAACAACATTCGGTTAGAAAAATGACATTGTTATCAGGCAAACATACATTACCTAAATGTTCAATCTTCAAAGATAACTGCTAATAATACAATGCTTAATTTCTAAGAGCTGGAAGTATTTTGTTGATAGATAGAATAAAGAAGATAAAAGCAAAGCCATAGACAACTATAGAGTTAGAATGAGTGCTACGGTATGAGGTGGAGTGGCTACTAGTTGAGGTACCAAGGTGGATTATAGAGAGGAGGGTCATGAGTCTCTTACAGAAGATGGGTAAGATTTTTGCTGTCCGATCTTGCTGAAAGCTCACCAGTAGACATTTAGCAGACATTTACAGCACAGCAGCATTTACAACAAAACCATTACATTGCATAACAAGAGTGGTAAAGCGATGCTTGAAGGCACTGTGGTGCTGCATGTGTCCAGACTACAAAGGTAGTTCTACAAACTCTGTTGTTCTTTGATTCCAGTTTTGAGGTAAGCTTAAATGGGAGCTTGCCAAGCCTTTTGGGATTTACACACGAGCTATGCAAATATAACAGGTTTGGCCTCACCACGCTTTACTGGAGTCGTGAACAATTAAAAAGAACAGCGAGGTGGAGCTGCATGGAGGGGCATATTTATTTACTGCCCGTGGTTATGTGTGAGGAGACCAACAAAGAACAGGCCCCTCCATTTAGACAGCCCAGTGTTAATTGGCTGTTATACACGCTCCCACCTCTTACAGTGAAGCGAACCCACAACACCACCAAAGAGCTAAGGTACAGAACAAGGGCCAATTAAGTGAAAGACATTACGAGGACGTGAAGATGATTCATTGGACACCGAAGAAAGAGGTCACACGAGAGAGGACAATGTAGACAGATTGACGTAAAAGCATTATATTTAATGTGATCACAATATACTCACCCTGTGTGGCTATTATGTTTTAGGCTGATAAGACCAGAGAGATGTATATTGACTATTCAAAGCACGTTAAAATATTTACAACCTCATCAACAAGGTGGCTGTTAAACTGTCTGCATGTGTTGTAAGAAGATTTTCAGTTCGATTTATTATCCTATTTTCAATTGTTTCAACCTAAAATAGGCTCTTGAAATGAACGCATTTCTTTCTGTTTGTGGTCAAGACAAATCACTATCATGTGAAACAAACAAACAAACAAACTAAAACCATGACAATGGTTAGGTACACGTACCTACGATGTAGGTTCACCGCACAACCATAAATCTAGTGCTCCAATATCCTAGTGCAGCTTATAAACTACTGCAGCCTCCTTAAGCTGGGGTTTAACAGCATCTTGCTGTAGCTGAACTGCAGCCAACATAGTCAAATGCTACATAACAGAGCAACAACCAAACAGAGAGTGTGTGTGTGTGTGTGTGTGTGTACATGTGCGAGTGTGTGTAGGGTCCAGGAAGCCCTTAAAGCTGACATTGAATGGCAGCTGCTAGGTTATATAGGGTCCCAGAGCTTGTTAAACAGTGGCCAAGCATAATGGAATGGATAGGCTTTTGGCTCTGGACTCTCTCACCTCGCGCTCTCTCTCTCTCTCTCTCTCTCTCTCTCTCTCTCTCTCTCTCTCTCTCTCTCTCTCTCTCTCTCTCTCACAATTAATTTTTCAGAGACCCTCAAATGACCCCAAAAAAAAGGAGTAGTCTAGCGTCTAAAGGGAGGGACCTGCATTCGAGGGGCTGAGTCACAGAAGAACACAGAAGGGGAGAGAGAGGTACATTAAAGGACAGGAGAAACAGAGCAAGGACGGGTGAAGGAAGGTTCTCCAATGACTTCCAGTCCAGCGATTTTCAGGCTCCAGAGCTGCAATGAAATGGCTACATTTCACTGGCTGCCACCTAAACCTAATGAGACCCTCTGCGTGTGTGTGTGTGTGCGTGCGTGTGTGTGTCCATGCACATGCTCACGAGCGTGTGCAAGCCACATGTATTACAAGTCGAAGAGCTCATTTTTATAAGTTAATAAAAAATATATAATTTAAAAAATGATTTTAAATGCTTCACTAAAAATCAACTAGCCTCCGGAGTTGTGTTTAATTTTTAGTGCGGTTATACATTTTAAATTTGTCTCACAACAGAATAACACTGCAGCAACATGACATGCATGCAGATGCACAGAACACTAAACCTTTGCCTTAACAAACCCTTCAAAGTGCAGGCCTCAAGAATCTAAAGCCAAACATGTTTTACAACTGAAGAAGTCAGCTTTTACAAAGCTATTTTTCTCCTGTGTCTTTTAGCATCAAAACTCCTACCCTCTCAAAACTAGGCTACGTTGGACGACCCTGTTAGTCTTCATGACCCGATGTGTTTCTATGAGTGGTTGCTGTTACTTGAGGGACAAGGAGCGCTCAGGAGTGCTGGTGGAGCTGTTGTGTTTTATCTGACAACACACAGCATAACTTAGTGTACAAGTTAATATTCATTCACATTGTAATATTTGTAATGTTTAATCCTTACGCATGTTTGAGTGCTGCTGTGCTGTGTGTGTAGCAAGCGAAGTGTGCGCCTATTGTGCACCCGCCTGCCCTATACATATTATAATGATGTTTTTCCACTGCATTGAACCAGGGTATCTTGATAATGCACCTGACATAATAAATGTGCCATTGACGTCAGCACGGCTATTGTTGGTCAATGTGACCAGATCACACCGCAGTTTAAGTCCAACATGCCCACAGTTGCTCAGATGGGTGCAGACCGCTCACAGCAGCAATATTCTAGCCTTCGCAATGCGTTTCCAATGTGTGGGGCGGAGCTTCTGAGGGAGCATCCTATGACATTGAAGGGAGAGGTGTTTTGATTGAGTTCACATCAATAAGCTTTCTCCAGAATTACGTAACTATAATTTGGAAAGGTAACCTTCCATTGAAAAGGACTTACTGTAAAGCTGGGCTTTTTTGTATCACATTGTAAGACACTATCACGATTCAAGACACTGGTACTGGCCTACAAGGCAGTAAAGAAAACTGCCCCAAGCTACCTCCAAGCAATGGTCCGGTTTAAGGTCTCAACAAGAGCACTTTGTTCTACTACCACGGCTAGCGCTGCCATCGCTACAAGTTTTCAAGACTCGCTCATGGAAGTCTCAAATGTTTACTGTCCTGGCACAACAAACTACTGACAAATGTACTACAGTGCATGCAAGTCGCGTTGGATAAAAGCGTCTGCCAAATGCCGTAAATGTAAAATGAGCCTGTCGGTGTGCTCCACAGCCAGGTTTACCATGCCCAGTGCCCACACAGTATACACCATTAACATTGAACATGAAGGACACACTGATGATGAATTGAAATCACCCCATATTTGTTTACAGAATGTATGTAAATGTGTAAAAGTGCGTGTCCATATGAAATATGTTAATATTACATTATGTAAAGATGTTTTATTTTATTTATTATTTATTTATTTTTGTGTAAGAGAGAGAGAGATTAATGGGGAAGACTCCATGTACAACTTTAGAGAGAGGGGAGATTGCTGTGAGAGAGCGAATTGTATTGAGTGAATGTGATTTTTGAATAAACGGACCGTGAAATAGTTTCTGTAAATCTGACAACTCTCCCAGCTGTCTGAGTGGATGTTTGTGAATGCCTGATGGGATTACACCATTTATACTCTTAAGGGTGTGTTTGTGTGCATGTAAAATGTACACACTTACTTATAACTTCTCTGACACTGTCATTAACTGTCAAGCTCTATTTTAGCCTGAGTCCATTTACACAGAGATACAGCCTCGGCCTGACAGCATGCACACGTGTCTGCGATTGTGTGTGTGTGTGTGTGTGTGCCAACACGTACGGGCGCTAGACCAGCATCCTATTTACTGGCTCATTTACTGCACAGGTGGACTATAAATGTTAAGGTATATGTGTAAGCATGTGTGTGCATTGGAGATTTGAACAGCGACTTGTTGAGGCTCAAGGACAAATAAAGATTGAACTTGCAAAGATAAGATGATAAAGTCTAGAGACTGGATGTGTGTATACCTGGTAAAGGATGATAGTCTAGAGACTGGATGTGTGTATACCTGGTGAATGATGATAGTCTAGAGACTGGATGTGTGTATACCTGGTGAATGATGATATTCTAGAGACTGGATGTGTGTATACCTGGTGAAGGATGATATTCTAGAGACTGGATGTGTGTATACCTGGTGAAGGATGATAGTCTAGAGACTGGATGTGTGTATACCTGGTGAAGGATGATAATAGTCTAGAGACTGGATGTGTGTATGCCTGGTAAAGGATGATAGTCTAGAGACTGGATGTGTGTATACCTGGTAAAGGATGATAGTCTAGAGACTGGGTGTGTGTATACCTGGTGAAGGATGATCAAGTCTAGAGACTGAATGTGTGTATACCTGGTAAAGGCAATGTGAATACATTTGCTCCCATGCACATGAATATGTTCTCTGGCCACAAGCAGACAAGTGGTACATTAGATAAGGTTGGCCCCATGGTCACACCTTAACCAAGATCCTTAAACTACGTCGGTTTGCTTTCTACCAGCAACCCTGCAGGGCTGCCCAGGGCAGGTTCAGGAACACACTTTGTTCTGCAGCCTTCCGACACTGTGGCACATAATAAGAGATAGCAAGTGCTCCATCGCCTAGATTTGTGGTTCTCGCTCTCCTTCTACTCTTTCTCCGTCCTCTTTACCATCGCTCTCCGACCCCCCTGCCCCATCCCACACCTCCTTTCCCCCCCCTTAACCAACCCTGGCATGTGTTGTGCTCCCCCCTTGTCCTCTCAGGTGTGGCTGTCCTTGCATTGACGGATAGTCCTCTGGCAGGAGGCATCGCTCAGCAATACGCCCTGTCAGCAAGGACAGTGTGTGTGTGTGTGTGTGTGTGTGTGTGTGTGAGAGCACGCACACGTCTTGCTGAGATAGAGAGCTATACAGGCTAGAGAGATGTGATTTTGCAAAGAACATAAAGAATTTAAGAACACTTAAAGCAAGGGAGTAGTTTAATTGTTCCACTTTATTTCAGCAGTCACTAGAGTCCATTTGCCTGCGCTGAAATATGTGATTGTGCTGATAGAATGGTATATTGTGTAATTTGAACTCATTGGCCAGCGGAAATAAAGAATAGAACATACTGTGTAGATATGCAGGTGGCAATGTTAAATTGTAAATATCATAGCTGTCGCTCGCTCACTGCTTTCCTCTTCCTATTTCTGCCTCCACATACTTATTAATATTTTAACACGTTCATTATATAAGTCTTTTAGCAATGAGTTTTCATAAGCACTCAGTCATGTGTATTTTAAATGCTCTATAGGCCTGACATAAAAACTCCGGTCAGCATTGTATATTAATTGATCTATTGTGCAATGCTTGCTTTGGTATCGGTGTCCTCTTAACAATAACACAAACACACTCAAAAGGATGCTGACCTTTCACTTATATTGACCATATTATTGTACCTAGATGATATAGAAACAGAGCATTTTTCTTCTTTACCTTTATACCCCATTGACAAATGGCTTGGCTATAGCCTATGTTCTTGGCAGGGGTACAGCTCTGAAATTAATTGAAAAGACCAAGAACCAGACCACAAATTCTGAGGCACAGCAAGGCAATAATGGCTCATGACCAAAGCACATTATCATTGGTCAGCAAACACAGTGAATTACCAGACATGGAGCCAAGTGTTTAATTAAGAGGGAGATTTAGCACAATGCTAATTAGGTACTAAGGTTAAAGCCTCACTTAACGTGAGTAGAATTGTAGCTTATGAGTTTTCCGCACGACATAACATTACTACACCACATCTGAGAAGCCTTTATCCACACAGGTAAGCTTTGAAGAGGCCCCCATGTTGCACATACATATCCTATCATGTTGGGTAGTTGTGTAGTAGAACCACTGAGAAATCTCCATTCATATGTATACTGCATCTATCAGTGTACGTACTGTAGTACTGGAAGATACCATGTATGTATCCGAGTTGTTTAGGGTGGTCTGATGTAAACCACCTCATCTGTAGGGAAGGGTAAATCATGAACATGTTAAATGTAGGTTTTTAGTCTCAAATTAATCCAGACTCACACACACACACACACACACACACACACACACACACACACACACACACACACACACACACAATGCCCTGACATCAAAGACAGAGATGCGAAAAAACTCTCAATCTAACTGCAGTCAGGCTTTTAATAAACACATTAAATCCTTATAGATTATCGCTCTCGGCTGTTTCTGTTTGGCATTCATAAGGAATTAACACGGGATAGATGCATTGGCTGCTCTGAGAGACGAGAAGGGAAGATCAGCATACTGGGAGAGAATACAAGAGAATATATGATGAGTTTAAGACAGACAGGAGGACAACATTGGACTGCTAAATGTTTGAAAATCATGTTGGTAAACACTTCTGTGACTACAAATATTTTCTCCTTGCAAACTCCTTTCTCCTCAGTGGTATGACCACGAGAAGGCACTCTAGATTGCTACAAATGAGCTGTTCATTTAATAAATAACAATATTTATAATGCGATTACATTGTCAAGTTATTGTTGAAAATAGCACATCAATCTTTCATGTCATATTTTAGCATTATGTTGCATTCAGTTGATGATGCACAGGACCAAACTTGAGTGGTTATTGTACAGGAAGTAATTCCACTTTTTTCTCCAAAGTGGAATTATGATTAAAGTACTCATTACAAAATGAGTCCAGTCCTCTGGTGTCTCTTTTAACTCATTTAAATTTGAAGTTGAATAATAGCCCTTAAAACACCCTTAGTGTGACTGTTATAAATATATACAGTAAAAAACACACCCGTACACACACAAAACATGTTAGATGCGTGGCAAAATCATTTCTTGGTGTTTATGTTCTGGACTTAGATGATCTTTATTGTTTGTGTCAAATCTTAGTCTACAAACTTAAAGTTATGAAATATGAAAACCACCAAGCAGCATTCCTTTGATATTTCAAATATTATTCTTGCCAGTTGTTGAATATGGTGGTCAGATGGTCCGGTCACAGGTGAACAATCTGCTCTGGTAATTCAAGATCATCTCTGTGACTCCCCTCACACAGAGAAACCAGATGGCTATACACAATCTCACACACATACATCTTGTAGAGAACATAACCTCAAAACACAGTTTGCCTAATTCTGACATGCACACACACGCACACACACACACGCACATGCACACACACACACACACACACACACAAAACCACAACACATCCAATAAACTTTTCAGATTTAAATAACCCTATCTCAAGGTGACAGCTGTGTGTATTATTTGTTTGTGGCTTCTTTCCTCTCCAAACAAGTAATGTATTGATAAATTAACCACAAGTACACGGTAATGGTGCGTAATTATCACATTATTTAATGTAATACCTATTAATGAAATAGTATGTACAGCACGGCTGACACACACATAGTTAGATAGCAGGTGCTGGGGTTAAAATGGTCGTGCTTAATTATCTTGTTTCATATTCCAGAGGGCTTGATTTGATATAATTACATAATCATCAAATTAAATTATGACAATAATTTGTAATATAAATTTTCCTTTAGGATAGAAATAACACCGATTTATTGTGCTTTAATAGAAAGACATATTCATTGTTGATTAAATGAAAAGCATTTAATGTTTCAGGGCATTACTTCATTAAGCATAACAAATAGAGTACTGACAGAAGTATTGACCTGTGTCACCCCCATGGTTAGTGCCAAGAAATAGGAAAAAATAGATCTTCATTTAAAATGGCTTAAATTGCGTGACATGTTAGGAGCTACATTAGAAAGAGCAGAGAGCTCAAATCAATTCAGCACCATGGAGAGCTACAACATTCAAGTTATAACAAGTTCCAAACCAAGTTTATATGACTCAACAGCAGGTGATGTTATGGGATCAGTTATCAACTGATCATGTCTTGATCATTTTATGTATAGGTTAAATGTTATGGGCTTTTCTTTATTTAGAGTGCTTTTCTTTGTTGATGAAGTATGCATATACTTTGAGTAATAAGTTACATTTGAAAGACTCCTCAGGGTGTGGTTCAGTTACTGTATTACTCTGCACCTGGAAATGTAATACACACACACACACACACGCACACACACACACACACACACACACACACACGCATGCATCAAACCATATTTACAGACAACTGAAAGGTCATACTGTATACAGTATTTAAACATGAATATAGCAACAACATATAAAGATATAGTGGAATATTTGTGTCCTGACTCCTGAGCAGATCATTACATCAAAGTCCCTCTGTGTGATGTGTAGACCAAGCTTCTCTGTTCTGTTTCATGGCTGGTCTGAAAGCATGTCCATGTTACCGTGTGTGTATGTGTGTGGGCACGTGTGCGTGTGTCTGTGTGTGCGCGTGCGTGTGTGCGTGCTTGTGTGTGTGTCGCACAAAGCGTTTGATTTGACCTAGTAGCAGACAAGATCATACATAGTTCCTTTAAAGTAAATGCACATTCAAATATTTCAAGGATTCAAAACACACACGCGCACACACACACTAGCAGTGATGGCACTATCAGTGCTATCACACACAAAAGGCTAATTAAGGCTATGCATATCCTAGTCTTACCAAGCTCATTTGTCTCTCTAGCATTCATATGGTGCAAATAGAGCCCTCTGCTCATTAAGGCCTTTCTAGCTGCAGGCCAGACAGCTCCTGCCAATTAGCTAACACAGTAAATGATGGAAGCAGACCCTGTTAACTTTATCTCTGACAGTGGAGTGGGCAGATTAGCCTGCCTGATTTAGCACTGGGCTGGCAAGGCAAGGTTAACCTGACATGGAAAACATCAACACTATACATAATACCACTCAAATGCAAGAAAAATGCATCTCAAATGAATCACGTGAACACGACGATTGCTGTGTCGAACATCTGCATCTGTTCTATTGACTTTAGGAAGCTCTACAGTGAAGGGATTAAGCATTTCATATTTATTGAAATCAGCGATGCTGTTGGCAAGAATAAGTAGACAAGCTGACTCAAGAAATGTCCACTATTGTATCAAATTAGACGTGTTGCCTCAAAATGCAACGATCTCTCTAAACCTAATATCCATTCACATAATCTCTCATGATTGACAGGTTCGGTAGGCGAACAGAAGGAGCCAGGAGCCATTTTCAGATTGCTTTGACAAATCATGATGTAGTGTGTTAGCTGCCATATGGTGCATGGAAACACAAGGATTAAAAAAGAAAACTCTCAGAGATTAAAGAGAGAAAATCTCTAGATGATGATAACAGACTATCATTGTTTGATTATGGCTGGTTTAAAAAGTGCTGATGTGTAGACGCTATGCAATAATTAAACAAAGCAACAGTTGACATTTACTGCTGTATGTAACATGGAGCAACACGTGTCTGGGGCACACATGCTGTCAATACTGTGATACTGTATACTGAATCTGACCACGATGTGAATTACAATCAACAGTGTTCAATGTGGACCTGAAACATATCAATAGACACATACTCTCTGGACAGCTACCCTGGTTTAAACGTCTGAATGCGTTGTGTGTTGTGTGCTGTCAGCATCGTTAAGCACTGTGGGTATACAGTGGTTGTCCCACTTCATGGGCTCCTCAAGGACTGAATACAGAGTTCTCCACATTGTCATCTCAAAGTAACCACTGATGTCAAACAACCTTCTTGCATGAGGCATCACACTATTTGCATCAATGCATCATCAAGCAGACATGCTTAGATGGTCAAATGCCACATTGTGATTAGAAGTAAATGTCTGAACAAAATGTAAAAGCAGAAAAAGGCTACATGGCCAAATATTCGTAAAAACATGTTCAATATTGTTTTATATTGAGATGTTTACTGTATGGTATAACATGATTCCCTTCAACTGTTACAGGCTTTATGCCTGAACTGCATCACTGCATACTAGTTGTCCTCTAGCTTACTTTTTGGAAGTTATCTTTTTTGCTCGAACCACTTTGATGGTTCTCACAGATACGGCTCTTTTTAGTTGCCACGCAAAACAATACAAGAGGAAGCAGGTAGTGAGATAAACATCAGATCAGATCCATCCTTATGATATAGATTTCTGATTGATTATTTCCAGGCTTTATTTAAAAATGTATGAAGTCCCTCTGAAATCACTCTTCATCTATGTCATTTCTTCTTTGTCCTACAGCCTCGTCTCCCCTCTTGACCTCTCTCTCTCTCATGCTCTCCCATCCTCTCGCTCGCCCCAGCTGCCTGCACTCTCCTTTACAATCTGTTTATCTATGGAAAAACATCCTTCCTGCTCCCCCCCCCATCTTTAGAATCTAAGGCACATGATTGGATCGTCATAAAGTGTAGATGATCCACAGTCTTTCTTCAGTTAGTTCATTTCTCCAGTGCCATCTCTTTCTTTCCGCTTACCCACGTCATCATTCCCCAAGCATTTTATATACTTTAACCCCCCCTCCATCAAAACACTTTTCCTAGCTCTCTTCATTCATTCCTCTTCCCCTTCCTTCTGTCTGCAGAGACCCATCAAACCATTCACCCTTCTCCGTTGTGCCGACGCTCCCCGGTCTCCTACCAGATTCTCTCTCTCCATAGTCAAACTCTCTCTCTCCATAGTCAGCCTCTCCGGGGTCTTTCACTGACTGACAGCAGGAATGGGGAAGCAGATGCAGCGTGAGGGGTGGAAGAGTGAGGAAGGGGGAAGCCATGTGTCTGCATTAGTACAAGTACAGTAACCATGTGCTTTAGTAGGTACCACCGATCCTGTTCTGCTTAAGAATAAGTTCTAACCATCCTTATGCTCCA
This sequence comes from Amblyopsis hoosieri, assembly GCA_027564755.1. NCBI lineage: Eukaryota > Metazoa > Chordata > Actinopteri > Percopsiformes > Amblyopsidae > Amblyopsis > Amblyopsis hoosieri. Next base: position 949 of record JAODUE010060569.1, on the reverse strand, counting down.
ATACAAGTACTAGCCATGTGTCTGCATTAGTACAAGTAACCATGTGCTTTAGTAGGTACAACCCATCCTGTTCTGCTTAAGAATAAGTTTTAACCATCCTTATGCTCCAATACACGTACTAGCCATGTGTCTGGTTCTGAACAAATGAGTGTAAGGAGAAATACTTACCCTGTTTAAGGTCCAGAACACAGTAAACTATCTATCTATCTTTCTCTCTGTCACATTATGTTTGCATTGTCATGTCTGGATGCACATTCATATATTAGTTATGCATTTTGTATTATGGCAAAAATTGCATGTACTGTCACATATAGTAGTAGTAGTAGGCTATTTGTATGTAAATGCTTGGAGAAGAACACATTAAGTGTATAGCATTACACATCCTACAGTATGTAAAAATGCTGTCTCCCCCAAAAAGCTGTGATATATATGATCCTGGAGAACTAGCTAGCAACCATAGCAAAATATGAATAACAGATGTGTCTGCCTTACAGAATTTCTATTGTTCTGTTGTTTTTCCCATAATGCCATCGACTGGCTCATGTGAATATAGTGAATTGTGTAACACAGGGTAAACCCTGCTCATCAATCTTGGAGCCCATTGGCTATTGGTCTGATCAAATTTTAGCCTGGGGCAAGGGCCAATATGGGTTCCTGGGTAGCCAGTGGACATCTGGATAAAGGAAATCCCTGGTATGCTCAAGCACCCCTAGAATTCATTTCAGCACCCCTAAAATATAAAATATATCAAATAACAAATTATTTTTTATTATTTTCTGAAATTTCTGGTAGAAGTTGTAACTGTCACGCGGAGCAGGCAGGGTGGACCCAAATGCAGACACGCAGGGATTTACGAAACAGAGTTTATTGTTCACGGGCAGAAATACCAAACAGGGCGGACAGCAAACAGGGCAGGAACACGAAACAGAGGTAACAGCAAACAAGAATC
>JAODUE010060558.1:0-16734 GCA_027564755.1 Amblyopsis hoosieri | reverse complement strand
CCGAGGCACTGGTCGCGGGTAATTCCTGCGTAGATGAACGTGATGCTATTAATTAGGGCTGCAGCTTGATTACGATTGACATAGAAAATACATCCGTTACAGCAAGAATCCTCACATACACATACGTGAAATGCACTCACACACTATACTAAACACCTGTCACATATGCTAGTGAGAATGAAACCCTCTCACACGCATTACTAAATTAACCCCTTCACACTCCTAACTGAAAATTATTGAATTCACTAGCGTGTGTGAGGTTAAGATCTTAGTAGTATGTATGAGAGACGTTCACTAGCGTGTGTGTGAGGGTGAGTTTTTAATAGTATGTATGAGAGAAGTTCAGCAATGAATGCGAGAGGTTCTTACTAGTGTTTGTGCGAGGTAAGATGTTTTCAATGGTATGTATGAGTGGTGAGTTTGAATTATGGCCTACACAGCCCCCCATATGTGTGTGTGCATGCATATCTGCATCCGAGAGAAGCATGAACACGCAGACATTGAAAGAAATATAACTATTATTATCAGTCCTGTTTCTCCTTAGGCTGTGTTCTTACTAAGAAGTCACACAATATAAGAACACTCAGGCACCTTACTGAAGGAGACGTGTGTGTGTGTGTGCGTGTGTGCGTGTGTGCGTGTGTGTGTGTGTGTGTGTGTGTTGGTGGTAGGTTAGAGGGTCTTATGTCCAGACCCTTTAATTTCCTGCTGTTCCATGTTGTTCAGCTCCATAATCTGGGAATCTCCGTGACGGAGAATGTGAGCTGCATTCTATAGGAATAAGGCAACACACACACACACGCTCGTCCTGTTCCTCGTTCCTGTCATTCCCCAGTTGTCCCTTTGATCCTCTCCTCCATGTAGTTCCCTTGTTCCTCCACTCCCAACCAGTGCAAGGGCTGCAGTCCTGCATGTAAAGATGACTACCAGGATAATGATGTGTGGGGAGAGAACCAGACCTTTTAATTCCCCTCTCCCCATCTCCTCCATCCTCTCCTGCCTCTTGTCCTCTGCAGTCTCCCCTTGCATTTACTTATCTTCCCCCGGTCTGTCCTGACGTACATGGTGTCTAAAGCCCAGCTTTAAGAAGCTGGCTGCTTAGCTCATGAACCAGTCTGAATGGACTTACAGGGCCCTCCGCCTCATCAGAAAGGATTACCAAAGCAACGACGTGTCTGCCACCGCTGACAGCCAGTCCTTGGAAAGGTAGTGAGAACCGTATTCTCATTACCTGTCATGAAACATTTTAATTTAATGTATGTCGGTCTGTCTGATGGCCTGCCTTCTTTACCTGTCTATTTCTTATTTCCCTTTTCACCGTGTGTGAAATAGAGAAGTTGTGATGGTTGGGCTGGGGCATTTCAAGTGTATTGATTTAGCACGCAGATGCAGTGCAGTGGCAGGAACCTAATTGTCGTCACTAGCAGGGACAATTGATTTAAACGTCTACCGCGACCTCTAAAACCATGTTGAAGCATTTAAGACTGCTTTTGTCTGAGTGATCAAGGTCATTCAGTTCAAAAGCAAACAATAACGTTTACATTATCCAGTTACTTCCGAATCACAGCGCAAACCAATGCTATCCCGCCGATCTATGGATTTCTGCATTGGTCTGTCGAGTTGCTAGCCCAGCTGTTGCAAAGCAGTGAGCCAGACTATGGAGGTCTCCTCTGTCTCCTGCAGGGCTTTCTCAACCACTGTCAAGGACAAACACTTCACATGAAACATCAGACGGTGGGAGATGACCAGAGGCAGAGAGATTTAAGTCTCAACCACCCGCAGACTAAATCTGTGTCTCTGCTTAAACTGTGTTTGCTTGCACCCGTTCCACGTATACACCTTCATGTCTTTGTGGAGGCCACCGCCATGTAGCTTTATCTTCCTCCCTCCCTCCCCTCTCTCTTTTAACGCCTCATCCTACGGCGTTCAAGAGGAAATCCCACTATCTCATCAGACACACCTGCCTTGCCCCGCTGACGCAGTAACACAGGAACCGCATCGCTCGTCCTTTGACTCTGAGCCATAACGTAATGCAACCCCACTGTGAACCGCCGGGGCTTTACGGGCTCTGCAGCGGCAGCCTTCCACAGAGGAGCTACAAGAGGTCGCGTTGGGAGAGCGAGCATGCCACGGTTAGCAGAGGACAGAGAGAGAGGGAGAGGGAGGGAGGGATATGGTTGGATGGCGAGGCTAACGGAACATTCAATGTCCACTCTGTCCCCTCTCCTCTTTCATTCATCCAGCACCCCCCCACCTCGACACACACACACACACACACACACACACACACAGCACACAGCACACACACACAAGCCAATATGCCCCTGTTTTCATTCCTTTGTATCAAGCCACGGTGATCTCATCTCTCCATCAGGAGGTTTGTTATGTGTGTTGCAATTAGTTGCCTCCCCTTCCTCTTTTGCCCCCCCCCCCCACACACACACACACACACAAACACACACGCACACACACGCAACCTCTCGCTCTCTGTCACGTACTGTATTCCCTCGCTCTCTTCTCTAACTTTCCGACGCTCAGCGTTCCTATTGCAAAAAGGTTCCCCTTTATATCTCCCTCTCAATCTCTCACTTTATCTCCTTGACGTTTAAGTACACACTCACGCACACACACACACATTAATAGCCTGTCAGGGAGGATTATAAGTGAGCGGGGATGACAGCCCATCTGGGAACCCCCCCAGCACCCAGAGGTCAGCATCAGTCACAACACTACAGGCTGATCTGTGTGCCCTCCCCTCCATCCATATGCATGGGCCTTTCTGCCACTGCTTTCATGCCTGTGCTATACCTGGACTTGCGTCTTCAGTGGCATTCCTGCTGTTGCCATGGTGTTGTGCCCCTGAATGACATGGCTGTCCTCCCTATTGAGAGATAACATATAATACAAGACAAACGGCACACACGTGTGCATGAACGCCTGACTCCCTGTATGAAAATGCTCTCTCTCTCTCTCTCTCTCTCTCTCTCTCTCACCCTCTCCCTCTCTCTCTCCCTGCCCCAGGTCAGCTGATAGACCGTGTTCTCCTGTCCTCCATGCTGAACCCCGGGGACCAGTGGCAGACCAGGCGTCACCATAGCTACACACTGAGCCTGGAGTACCGCCTGCGTTTCCGCTGCGACACCAACTACTTCGGGCCGCACTGCAACAAGTTCTGCAGGGCGCGCCACGACTTCTTCGGCCACTTCGGCTGCGACCCCAGCGGCACTAAGGTCTGCACAGAGGGCTGGACGGGCCCGGAGTGCAGCAACGGTGAGGAGCGTGTGTGTGTGTGTGTGTGTGTGTGGAAAAAGTTTGTGTGTGTGTGTGTGTGTGTGGGGGGGGGGTTGTGTTTTTATTGTCCCACTAACGCAAATGCCAACCGCAATAGCGTTAGTGTTTTTTTATTTGTTCATGCTAATCTTTTTAAATACATTTTATTACAAAGATTTAATTTCACAATCCTCAAAGTTAAAACATATTTAAGGGAGATTAATGTTGGCAGTCCGCAGCATTAGTAACGTCCATCGGCTGGCTAATTTATTGGACAATGCGGGGAAGACGCCCCGCTGTGCACTGTGACCGTGTCATTGTAGCATTGCCAAGGTGAGAGTATATGAAGGAAACCACGGTGGTCGCCGTGGGAACCCTAGACGATGTGTGACCAGTGTAATGACATCCTGTCCCCCTGGTCGGCCCGCCCGTCTTACTTCCACCGCCACGGGTTGCTGATTGGACTGTAAATAGAAGCAGGAAGTGATTAGTAGGAGCAGGATAGGCTAGTGGCCCCAGACGGAAGGTCGTGGGGTCGGTCCCTGACACGCCCGGCTTACATTTAGGGATCAGTGAACAAGATGGCCTAACTCTTATCTCTTCCTTAATACTTGAATCAATACCGTATGGATAGAAGCTTGTGCTAAATAAGTGTGTCTAAGTAGCCCCTCCTTTAACCCATAGAACCTGAGGCACAGAATATGATCAAGGCTGCTACGCTCCGATGCAGAGGTTAATTTGCTATATCTTTTTAGATTATAAGAATGTATTTAAGAATTATATTAAAATAAATACCTTATACATTCATGCTTTTTGGTGGGCCGTGGGGTCAAAAGGTTTGATTCTCTCGTCTTGTAGCGATGTCACTACAGATGTAGAATAGTTTTCAGAATAATTGTATCCAGTTTGAGTTGAGAAATGAGATGGTGTGATAAGGCAGCCAAATCACACTATGGTTGAGATAGCGCTTAGGCTTATGCCTGACTTCCACCGCATCTCTGTTTTTCATCCTGCGCCACCGACAGCACGTTGTGTTTTCGCTGAGTTTCCATAGCAACAAACCAAACCGAAATGATGGGTTCTGTCTGATTGGGAGTTGGTCGCTTTCAGAAGCATCCCAGAAGAGTCTCCATCCAGTAATTAGAACTACTGCCTATTGTTAGCGGAGCTGAGTGGAGAGACGTTTCTGGGACGCTTCTGGGACGCTCTGGTGGTTCACTTGCATTGGAAAGAGCTCCAGAGTCTCAGAGGATATTGGGGGTTAGACTGACCGGTAATGGGCAAGGTGTTTGTTTGATACATACAACAACACAGCAGGTTGCTGTAATCACTCAGTAAGTATAATTCAGATGCCTTAAGGATATGGTGTACATACTGTATCTATACGTCATAGATACAGTATGGGTCTCTTGATAATGGCTCCCCACACCACATATCTTATCATGGTAACGAACTGTGTTATGTGTTTTGCATTCATAATGACCTGGTTTAGTTTGCCGTCGATGCTGATTGTGTTTAATGATGACCTCATTCTTATGCGTTTTTATTACATTAGCATCTCGTGCTTAGCTTTCCAACCTCAGCAGCTGCTGGCATGAGTAATTGTATTGCATCTTCTAATATTTTAATGTTTGTGTTTGTCTGTGTGTGTGTGTGCGTGTGTTTGCGTGTGTTTGCGTGTGTGTGCGTGTGTGTGTGTGTGTGTGTGCGCGCTGCGCTGACAGCGGTGTGCAGGCAGGGGTGTCACCAGATCCACGGCTCCTGTTCTCTGCCCGGGGAATGCGAGTAAGTCTAAGGAATATTCCGTACTTTAGAACAGGAAAGAATGAGACATTTAGCCTCCACCTGTTTGCGTCCAGGTGTAACTACGGGTGGCAGGGTGCTCTGTGTGACCAGTGTGTGACATTCCCCGGCTGCGTGTATGGAAGCTGCTCGGAGCCTTGGCAGTGTGTGTGTGACATCAACTGGGGAGGACTGCTTTGTGACAAAGGTAGGTGCCACATTGTGAGTGTTAACACTCGACGTTATGGCTGTTGTTTCGGTGCTTGCTGTTGCGTCTCCATGACGACTGTCCTCCGTTTGAGGTGTTTGTCCACAAGCGTTGTACAGGTGTTCATTCAGTGCTCACATACAGTATAAGCCACTGTTATGAGTATAAATTTTGCGAGTACACTGTAGAACGGCCTCGAGGGCACACATACGGTCCAACGTATCCCACAGTGGCGTCTCCCCAGTTTCTCGTCCCCGGTTTCCCTCTCCACCCCCATCCCCCCCGCCCCCGCAACGTCCCGTGGGAGTCTCACGAGGGCGTGGTGCATTGTGAAGGGGTAAGGTGATAGCCTTGGGTAAATTGAATGTGAGCCGGGCCGTATTGGGTGCTGCTCGGCTAGGTGGGGTCTTAAGCTGCTCCTCTCTATTCAGGAGGCCTCAGTAATGCTGTGTTGAGACAAAGAGGCTGTGGGCACGGAGGTCATTATGAGCAAAGGCTTTAAAAAAGCTGGAACACTGGAAACAAACCAGCCCTGCAGCTACCATCGATGTATACACAAACCTGCTTCCTCTTTAATGCCAGAGGGTGTGTGCGTGCACGTTTGCGTTTGAGGGGGTTTCATGGTAACATGGTTTCAAAACCGTTCCTTATTCTTCCATTCCATTCCCCCCCATCTGACCACCTCAGACCTCAACTACTGCGGCACCCACCAGCCCTGTAAGAACGGCGGCACCTGCTCCAACACAGAGCCCAATGAGTACCAGTGTGAGTGTCAAGACGGTTTCGGAGGGCGCAACTGTGATATCGGTGAGTGTGGCGGACATGACCGTTCCTCTGACCTCGGTAAGGGCTGTAGTGAAGACTGCATTGGGTGGGTCCAGTCGGGATTGAGTCAATACCAAGTGATATTCGACTCCAAAGGTGCTTAACACCCAGTCAAGACCAATATGGGGGAGGAAAATGAAACTACTGATGATAAACTCTGATGCAAATCCAATTCAAAGGATACCGGTGCGGTACCTTTCATTATTTATTTTCATAGAGCAAATCAAGCGGACCAACATTATAGGAACAAATTAGAATAAATGGTTATGATTGAATAGGGTGTGAGAGCTGCAACAATAAATGCAGTGGATCCAAACTGGAGAGACCAATGGTCCAATAGAAGAACAAAAGAGCCCAGACACACATACACACATTAGCTGGCAAGCTATAGTCCACCTATATGAACATCTAGCTCTGGCTGTGTAGGACACATGTGACCTGACCTGTACAGTATCATGGATCCAACGCAGGAACAAAATGACACGAAACTGTTACAGGGTTTGGCACTACCCCTTTATCTCTGCAGCTACCCCATAGCCTGTCTGTCTGTCTGTCTGTCTGACCTTCTCCTGCTGTCCACTGTCCACCAGTGGAGCGTGCATGTGTGTCGTCCCCCTGCAAGAATGGAGCCACTTGTGTGGAGGACTCTGCCGACTTCCGCTGCATCTGTCCCAGTGGCTGGACCGGACACGTCTGCGCTAATGGTACTGTATATGTCACGCACGCACACACGCACGTACACACACACACACACACACACACACACACACACACACACAGTACACAATTACACCCTGCATGCACACGCAAACACATGCTCTTTACGGTACACACTGCACAGCGATGAGCCGCCACCGGCTGTGAGATTGCCTGTGATTGGCTGTTATTGGACGAAGGCCAGCTTGTGATTCCAATCAACCCGCCACAGGAGAGTCATTTAGACGGAACACAGCGTCAACAGCAATCACCAGTGTCGGTCAACAATCAGCCTCCTTTTCTCTCGCTGTGAATCTCTAAAATCTACCTTTTAACTCTCTCCTCCTCCGTTTGTCTACGGTTTCTCTCTCGCCCAACCCCACCATTACCCGCGATAGTTATTCGGACTCGCTCTAATCATCTGGTCTGAGCCGCCTGTAGCTACTGGTTCTCAGAGGGCCACACAACTTGTAAGCTACTCCACATCAGGGTTTTCTGGATAAAAGCTTTTGTTTCTTTCGCTGGATTACATCTAAACCATCACAATTGCAGGCCTCACACCTTACGTGTGTGTGTGTGTGCGCGCGTGTGTGTGTGTGTGTGTGCGTGTGTGCGTGCGTGTGTGTGCGCGTGCGTGTGTGTGTGTGTGCGCGCCCGTGAAAGAGGAAGGGCCTGACGTAGGTTTGGTCGCCATAGTGTCAGAGACATCCTTATATCAACATTCAGTTTTCCACAACCTCTGTTTTCACTGTGTGTGTCGGTAAGCTGTGCTGCAGGTGGCCAGACAGCCAGGCCAATACAGCAAGCGCCTATAAACACAACAATAACAACAATTAGTTTCGGGAGAGTCGGCCACATAGGGAGAGAGGGGTAATTCCATTTGCATTGTTCTTACTAACGTGTTTTATGTTTATTTAATGTAATTCCATGTGTTGTTGCTCAGTGAATCATGTATGAGCCAATGTCATTTCAGTTAGATGTCTCTCGACTGACTGTTTTGACTTAATTCATGTGCGTTGTTATTTCGTCGTCATTGGTGTGCAGCGTTTGTCTTACTTGCTATTTTTAATAGTGAAATAAAATATAAATGGTCTTTCAATGACCAAGACCCATCTGCCGACATCTCCTGAGCTCCATAGACAGAGGTTAATTGGGCACAGGTGCACATATTTGTCCCAGGGGACACCCCTGAATGCAGTGTTTCCCCACCCCCGACCAAGGCTTCATCAAGGCCCCTGCTCGCACACCCTCTCGTTGGCATTATTGAATATTTGTATGCGGCATGGCTAGTAGTTAGGAGAGAATCCTATCTGTGTTGCTCTGTGGGGGAGATCCTCTAGGGAGCACATACTGAGTGGTTTGTCTGGCTTGCCAGGAATGACAGCCATAATCACAACTGTTTTTCTACTAGATTTATATACATAGTGGATATTAATTAAAGGCTTCTTTGTTTGTTGTGGATTCTTCCTCCTTGTTTAGGAACGCTGCCTGACTCGGTTATTGTTGTTGTTTGGATTTAGGATCATTTAGGGCTTGAAAATGGCTGTTCTTAAGGTTAGTTGAATGAAAAGAGGTTGTGAGAAGTGCTATGCTGAAGATGTGAACCACATGTCCCGTGTACTGTATTGGGAACACACTATGCCTTTACATGACAGATATGCCTTGGTAATTAGCCCTGGTTAAACCTAAGTGACTGACTATTGTCTCCTTCTGTGACCCTCTGTGTCCAGGTGTTTTCAGCTCTCTCTTCTTCTGCAGCCTTCTTCATAATTCTACATTTAGCCTCTACTCTTTTTCGTTTCACTTCAACTCTATATTTCGTATTTCCTATTCAGAGGAGTGAAACAAGGCATGGCAGCTGCCCCCCCCATGTAGTCCTTCCCCATCATCCTCTGCTATTATCCAGTTCACCCATACACTCGTATCATTCTCTCTCTCTGCAAAAGGCTGTGAGGTGTGAACTATGTGCAGCAGATTATTCTATTTATCACTGTTTGCACAGGAGCCAGAGCGCAAGTAAAGTGAAGGAAAACACAGAGCGCCAACCAATGCATCCGCATACAAATGCAACGCTTGGCGTCACACACGCGCACACACACACACACACACACACACCCACATCTCATTGACATTCATACACAAACGTCAGTCCTATTACATGGTCCAGCGGGTCATGCAGGGTGTCTATGTCTCTCTCCAGTGGTGAGGCAGTGTGATCTGAGGCCATGTGGTCGTGGGGCCACGTGCCAGGAGACTAAGGAGGGGCACCGGTGCCTCTGCCCTCTGGGATGGTCCGGCAGGACCTGCCAACTAGGTCAGTGGTGGAAACGTCAACACGGATCACCTTAAAGGCCTTGTAGACAAAAGTCTGCTCAGGTATTATGCATGTAAACACTGCTATTTCTACAATATAGTGTATATACATGCATAATACCTTTAGCCTACAATCCCATTCCAATCCATCATACACCGTACACAGATTTCTTGTTAGCTAGTGTAGCAGACAATGCTACGTGTCACTGATAAAGCTAACTGCCCCGCCCATGCAATTACGTTTCACCTGTGACACCTGACATTGTTCGTTGTACTGTGCGCCTTGAGGAATACCTGTGTGTTTGTTTTGTCCAGAATCCTTTTTTTCCCCCATCATCCATCCATGGTCTATAACCAGGCAAATAAAGGCTTTTATTATGGCATGCTTTGTCTACAAGATATGCTTGCAAGGCATGCCAAACAATTGCTCACCATATGTTGTGATGCAAAACAATGTGACTTTGGTTTGAGCTGAGAAATGCAGGCCTTAAATGGATAGAAAGCCTATGGAATGTTGGTCACCAAATTCTCACACTGTGAATCAGTATTCTTTCTATGCATTGTCATGTCTCCTTGGGCTGCATAGCGTTATATTGACAAGACGTACCTCGCAGGTTAAGATAATAAATAGAGGGAATTTTATATTGAATTAGGTCATACACACGAACACAGAGAGGCTTGGGGCTCCTAAAATGAAAACAGACATATTTCAGTATGACAGGCTTTTCTACCCCTCTATGTTACAGCGATACGTCACATTGACACCTGATAACACCCCGTAGTTCACAGAGACCAACATTTCAACATATACAAAGACACCTTCTCTTACCAAAACTAATGAAACCACATTAATACCTTCAGCCTATAGGCATAGCATTAGGATTGTCCTAAATGATACCTAGTGTTAACAGTTTGTAATGAGTCTCATTACTTTTTATTGGTCTCATCACTCTCACCCTCATTCTTCCTGTATATGAGTGAGAGTTCCCCAGGCCTTCTTCCATAGACGCTCCTGTTTGTTCTGTTTTCTGTTGTCCCCCTCGCGCCCCAACACCTACTTAAGTCCTAATGGGACTCTCAGTGGCGGCAGTGGGTTTAAATTACCTATAGATGACTGCTGTTTCCTCCTTATTCATGCAGTGTTCACTTTGTAATCCCTGTCTTTTGCTGTCAGAGGGAGCCTTCGGGGCTCTGTGGCTTTTGAAACGTATAGAATGGCAGAGCATGGGACAGAAACACAGCTATAATAGAGGCAGAGTGGCAGGCTTGTTAGGACAAACAGTGCCTAGCTATTTTTACTCATTATTGCCTTTCTTTGGGAGTATTTCTAAATAACCCTCTGCACTTTGTATGCAATATACATTTATACTCAGTATAACAATAACAGTGACTATACATTTTTTATCACCCAATTAAAGTGGCGGTGTGTGTCCCACTGGCTGCTGACCAGTAATTTTCCACAAGATTCAGCTGAGCTCTCCTATGTGACATGTATTAATTATCTAACATAACTTCTTCTGCAATGTCTTCAATGTCTCAGATTCAGAGGGACATTGAACATTTTATATTTGTCAGATTTATCAGATTTGTACTGTGGAGAATCAAATGTTTGTTTGAAAATGTAATTAATTGACTTGTTAGTGCTGTGTAGCAGGCTATGGACTAGGATTTGAATGAAGCAGATATTCTATATTTTCTGTAAATGTTAAGAGTTGCCCCTGTATCAATTAGTTCATTATTTTCTTTCCAAAATATATTGTACATATGTTGCATTTCTCTTTTTAGACGCTGACGAATGTGAAATGGGTGTCTGCATGCATGCGCGCTCCTGCCGAAACCTGATTGGTGGATACCTGTGTGACTGTCTTCCTGGTTGGACGGGATCTAACTGTGATATCAGTGAGTATGGCAGGAGAGCAGAGGATGTGTTGCATGGCAGGTCATGAAAGATGAAGAACGTCAGTGAATTGGGTACAAACAGCATTTTCCCCAGGGCCCCCAAGTTTAAGGGCAGTACATCATTGTGCGTTGTGTAACTAACTCCATCAATCACACAGCACAGGCTATCACAACGGGGCCGTATAAGCTGGTGCGTCGCTATGTCTTATGAACACATACTGAAACAAACGATACCTATTACGACGATACTTTGCTCTCCTGGTTGCTCACAGGCACATCAGATTAACATCGTGGATCTATTCTGTATTAATGACTATGACTATTAAAAATGTCAAACGTCAATTAGCATGCGTTTTTATACAAAATCACAGTTAGTAAAGCTAATAAAGGAGCAAAGCGTTTTTAGGCATCTTTCTCAAGGATACTTTAAAATTAAGGATCAAACTTTTGTTACATACATACATACATACATACATACACAGTACATTGCTTCCACATTCTGTATTCCCTTGTATGACATTAACAGGTGTTCCTTGGTTCTTTCTCATCCACAGAGAACAGTAGCTGTCAAGGACTGTGTCTGAACGGAGGTCACTGTGAGGTGAGAAAGATAGCATGCTTCTTTTACATTTATATAAGTACAATTCCAAATGTTTGGCACTGTCTATTTACTGTCCTGTTCACTCTTCAGTACTATGCTAGCACTTTCTATGTAATTTTCTGTCCTGTTCACACAGACAATACATAGATGAACATACTGAGTATATGGATGGTATAGGCACCGAATCGCAGCGTAGCATTGCCTAACAATGTGTGGTCGTTCTATTTAGGACCTGGTGTCTGGATCGAGATGCTTGTGTCTGCCTGAATTCTCTGGGAAATATTGCCAGACCGTCAGCAGCCTTTGTGACAGGGACCCTTGTCTTAATGGTGGCCAGTGTGTAGCGGGCAGCGAAGGGAAAGCCACTTGCAGTTGTCCTATGGGATACTCAGGACTGTTCTGCGAGGTAGGTGCAATTCAACAGCTATGAACTATTGGCTTCATTTGTATGTTTAATCCAAAACACATCCATGTACAGTATTTCGTGGTCTAAGTCTCACCACTTGAGTTTGGTCTCGGCAGAGACTCATAGAGGTATATTAAAAGATATTGAGAGGCTATTAAACATAACAGTGATATTCATATATGCATTTGCACTTTAAGAATATCTGACTCATGTGACTTGCTGCCGCATGAGACCTCCTCTAACTATAGCCCTGCCCCCTACCAACGCAGCAATTGTGCTGAGGAGGAATCAGACGAGCATTGTGTTCTCTTCCTCCAGGTTGTGTTGGATCCGTGCAATCCCAACCCATGCCAGCAGGGGATGGTCTGTCATGGCACCGAGGGCAGGTATATGTGTGCCTGCCCTGAGGGTTACTATGGCACTGAATGCTTGAGCCGCAAAGACTCTTGCGTTGGTCATAATTGTCAAGGTAAGTTAAGCATTGTGTGTGTATAAGTCGGTCGGTTGGTTGGTTGGTGGGCGAGGGGGCAGGATAGTCTAGTGGTCTGTGTTTGGGAGTCGGTTGTGGGTCGGTTGTGGGTTCGAATCCCAGAGTTGACCCACCTGTAAGCATCCTCCATTAAGATGCCCTACATACTCCTCATAATACATGTGACATGTGATGAAAGCCCTAGCTGCTGTGAGTGTACAGTGCATATCTACTGTTTCTCCCCAGGTGCCATGACTGACTCGGCCCGGATGAGTTTCTACATGGTGCTGGTGGCCGTATCCGCCTTACTGACCGTCTGTGCCTGTGCCACCTGTGCCTTCGTCCTCTCTCACGTCCACCGCCAGCGGCGGAAGCATCGGGCCGCTCCCCAGGACGAGGGCATCAATAACCAGAGGGAGTTCGTCACCCTCATCCGTAACGTGGAGCGCCCGGCGCCCCCGCCTGTCTCGGCCAACGCCCTGGGCCCCGTGTCGCACTGCCACGAGGAGATAGAGCTCACCCTGCCTCCGGCGCCTGCCAACGCCTCCCCGGCGCTGAAGCCGGCCCGCGCCCCCAAACTGGACATCTCCAACCTTGAGCGGGAGAAGCTCAACCGCTTCCACTATGTGGAGAACCAGGAGCTGGAGGCCTGAGCTCTCTGCTGCCTGGGGAGATCTGTTCTATTTACTTTGCCTTCTGCGCACTCTCCCAGTTGGTGGGGCGCACGGCCCCCCTGACCCCTGACCGCAGACCCCCGGCTGTGTCATTGTTGGCTGTGTCTTCCCATGATGGTGACCCCGGCCTGGCGTCTTAATGAGCTCAGAGGGCCATCGGCAGACCTCCAAGGGGAGGCGATTGTCAAGTTGATGGTTCAAAGGGCAGCGTTATCATCTTTGAACCTATCCTGAGGATGAAAATCAGCGACTATAAAGAGCAGCACACTGACTGTAGACCTACTAGGAATTGAACCGCTTGCTAAAGGACTTGCCATGGTCTTTGCAGCTGTGTGTTTGTGATGCTCGATGTTCTCAATGGGAATATAATGTCCTGCAGATTACCTCACACAAGAGCTCCTCAGACAATTTCACAGGATTCATCATTAATGGTCTTCAACTGCTAGCTGTCTACACCTCTGATTCTAATGTGCTCTGGGCTTTGATACACAGCAACAGAAAGAGAGAGAGAGAAAACAATGAATTAATTTGAATTTAACACTTATGCCTGCACTTACACGTGCGCGTGTGTGGAAGAGAAAGTATTTGCTGTAGGAAGAAAAGAACCGCAGACTTTTACATTTTTTTTACAGGCACACATAAATCAGAAGGAAAGATAAACAGTTGTTAATTCTTTGCATTACAAGTCATTCTATTAAAAAGGAAAGTGACACATACCAAAGGGCCTTTATAAATCTAAGGTGCAATATCATGTACAGAGGTACACTTATTATGTTTCTATATTGATGGTACTTTCCTAATTTCAAAATCTCTATAACAGCTGTAAAATAGGCCAATTACCAAGCTATGTGATCCAGTCTATGGGAGAATCCTTAGAGTCCTCTCTCTACAGTAACATCTGTCATCCTTCTATTACACCAGTGTGGGTCCATTTTGTCGCCATATTCCCATAGCACTAATTAGCTGTTTTCAAGCTTAACCCTTCTAAATAAGTTACCTTTACGTTTAGTAGATTTCCTGCCAAACAAAATCACTGCAGAATTGTTTAAGTAGATTATTTTGACTTTAAATTTTGACTTAAAATAGATTTAATTTTAAACACCTTATAATCAACCTGCTCTGTAAGTAGTGAGTTTTGTAAGCCCCCTTCATTTAACCATTGGCATATTTTGTTTTTTTAATTAGGATTTTTATTTTATTATTGTGTATCCTATATTCCACAAACTGAATAATGAAATTACATCCTAAAATATTGTAATGCAATGAATTTGTATTTGTGGTCTCTTTTCTATCTCGCAAATCCGGCAACCTTGAGGTTCACTCTTCCTCCTTGAATTCAAGCTGTCATGGCCACAATTAAATACAACATACTTCGAGAAGAATATTTCCATTGTAGCAGATTACATTTGGTGGATACAAATCACATCTCAAATATGTCTAGTTTGCATTTGATACCAATGTTATGGTCCTTGTCAGTTCCTCGTTTGAAGCCTGCAAAATGGCTAGAGATGAGTAGATGAAACCAATTAAAATAACAGTGCTTGAAGATAGTATCTGTCAAAAAACAGACCTACTCCTGAACAAAATACACACGGTTGCCTGTACTTTTTCTGTAATACTGCAGTTGTCAAAAGATGTATGATTTTATTTTTCATATGCGTGTGTGTAAAATAGGTTTGTTGTATATAAATATAATGTAAATATTGATGCCCTGTTTTTTTTTTTTTTACTGTGGTTTGGTCTGAGAATGTTACTGTTTTACACTTATCTAGTTGTCCTATTTCACTTTCCATTTGGAACTGCCAACAGATGTGATTGTAATAAAAGTGCATTTATAATCTGAATCTGTATATTGAATTTCTCATCACAATTTATAGTTTAGTTTGGTACATGTTATGCTGGCTATATTACACAAAGATATTTCAACATGAATCACATACAGTAGCTTTACAACTATGACTGTAGATCGCTGGGTCACTGACACTACAAGTACTTTCTCGCTCACACACTCTCAAACATACACACAACAAAACTGAATGTAGGGCTGTATGCATTCCAGAATCTGCATTGACTATGAACAGACTTGCATTTCTTCTATTGCCTATGTCAGGGGTGTTCAAGCTATGGCCAGCGGGCCATTTGCGATTCGCTGCATATTGTTTTGTGGCATATTGTTTTGTTGGCTCGTGAGTAATGTGTCATAATGATTTGAGTCGTGCTTCTAAATGTTTAAGTTCTATCAAAACTATGTGGTAGACCTATACATAATTTCATTAAAATGTGGATTATTTTATATTTAATTTATACCGATTATAAAATAGGAAATCGCTAAGATGTATATTGATTGTTGCCATTTTTTTTCTTTTGGTAAAAAATATGATCTATTTAAAAAAAAAAAAAATGTTTTCATTCATTTAGAAAAGGAAATAGGACTTTGTTAAGAGAATATGGGGTTTGTCTTGTATTGAATCGCCTTATCTAGTGTCCATAGAAACCTACCCGTCTTTGAATCAGTTTTGGCATCCGCCACCATACACTGTAATGTTTTCTGAAATTACCAGTAATGTAGGCTACTCAACCTGATATCAGGCACGTGAAATATCCCTTCCCAGCTAGACCTGACTGTACATCTTATTAGTAAAATCTTTACTTGACCAAGTTTCTGCATACAATCAGTTAATTACTTTACCACAATTAATGGACTCTTAATAAATAACTAACATTTAGAATGGCAAAAGTAAACTCTAGTTTTGTTGGTCTAGAGAATTAGAAATGTGTTATTTATAGGAACCCAAATGTTCCTGGTCCTGGACTAACCTGGGACTAGGCTAAAGTGGTTATGACTACATCCCTGGTGATACTTTACTGTGACAGTGAATTTGAAGACCCTGGGAAAATGCCTTAAACATACACTTCATTATTATGTTATATAGCGCTCACAGCTCACTTCTAACGAGTGTAACATACTGTAATTGAATGAGTCCATGTAGAGGTAGAGGACGGTTTGAGCCAGAAGCACTCATTCTGTCATAGAGGAGAAAGGAGAGAGGAATGCCAGCCTGAACTTTGGTGTTGGAGGGGCATGATGTTTGAGCCGAAAACAAAAATGTTTTGTTGGTGGTCCAAACACAAATGGAACTCTGGACACAAACTGACAAGTTCCCCTGTAAGTCATAATAATGACATGTCAGCTAACGCTTAAATGTAAATTTGGAGGGTATTTAAAAAAAACAATGGCTGACTCATCTGTGAAAGTGAGCAGGCAAATGGATTTGATGAATGTAACCTTTGACCTTTGAAAGCAAAAGACTGGAAATGAACGCACACTTCCTGTCGCCACCCTAGTCAGAAGGAAATGTAGGAAATACAGTGTGCACACACACACACACTATGATTCACAATATTGTATCCTTTCTACACCTGCTGTGTTCCTCAGGATGCAGGACCTTTAACCCATTAGGTTTATATTTAATGCAGTTCATCAGTCTGAGGAGATTTTCATAGAATGACTGTATATGCACTGCAAAAAATGCCCTATCAAATATAAGTGCAAATATATTAGTTATGAGCTTTCTTATGCTTAAAACAAGC